>KN472544.1:14937-29307 GCA_000787095.1 Periophthalmodon schlosseri
CTTGGTTTGAAAGAGGGGTGAAGGATTCCAACCTTAAACAGACATGGAGGCCTGTGCTTTCAGCTCTCAGTAGTGTGAAAGCTGAAAGCTAATGTACAATAATGATAAAAATAGTGTAGGAGGACATTTTTGAACAAAACACTGTTGGGCAGCATTCTGGACAATGGGCTATTTTAGGCAAGAATGATGAGCCTATTTGCAGTATGTTGACAAGACCTCACCTCATCTACAAGGTCCTATAAACAATTAATTTAAAGTATATTCAATACTCATATACTATAACACGTACCTTATATGGAAAGTGGAGGAAATGGATGTAATTTTTCCTTTAAGGGGCATTAGCCCTACACCTTCCCGTCAGGGCTCAGTGACATCTGGTTTGCAGGTAATGTGTGGACTAGGAGAGCCAGGTAAGGATGAACTATAGTAGTTGACTTTTACACTATGTTCTTGTAAGCACAGCAAATACAGTATCAGCTATACAAGGTATAAACCTGCTTATCTCTACTCTAAGCTCCTCCTCATTCTGACCACTTGTATCGGTGATCTTGTCCTGTCTGTCACATGTGAGGTGATGTGGTCATTACACAAAGCTCATGACTACCCGAAGGAGAATAGACTAGAGCTGGTCCAGTATTCTGCAGCCAGGAGGATGTCGGTGGCAGCTGAAGACAGGTGCCTTAAAATCCAGATCTCTGCACAAAATAATTAGTAGACTAATAAAAATGTTGGTCAATTTAGACAACATCTAGCAATTAAAACTGACTGGCCTACAAATGACACTGATTGTGCACACTTGGGCAGTACAATCTTGCAAGATTTTTTCCCCAGCTTTATATTGAGCAGCTGTAATTAAAAGACTCCTCCACAGTATATTCTGACAGAGAGCACCTTAAACTTTTTTATTTTGCAGTGTGTGCAAGATATTGAGAAAAAAGAATCTATAATAGTAGATCCACATCTACTGTCTCGTCCCACCCCTACTCAGATCAATACACCTAAAAGCGTATGAACTCCACACAGAATGAAGAAGAGGAAAGTGCCTCAAGCAAAGAGTTAGTTATAAGCAAGGTCACCACAAGTAATGAACATGTATGTTATTGAATGTAATTTGTTCTAGTTGTTCTAGTATTGTGAAGAACATGCTTTATTTATTCTGTCTTGTTTTGCAGCTTCTAGTAATTAAAAGATACATTGGTCATAATATTTGTTCATCTAGCTACTAATACAGGGGCTCTTTGGCTGCTTCTAAGGCATGGCCTCTAACAAGAAAGTAAATGTTTTGGGAAGCTAAGGCCGAGTACACTAGATTACAAGATTTCCTGCACATTGGCTATTCTTTGTTTGCTCACTTTCCTCCCCTTGCACACACGATCATTGTTAATACACACAGCTTTTTTTTTTTTTTACAGTAGATTGAAAGATTGTTAAATCGTTTTTCATGTTGAAACATAATGCTTAACTAACATGCCAGTGAAATAGCTAACTCCATAATGTAAGCAATGGTTATATAGAGATATATATGAGAGGCAATTATGCAGTTTTTCCAAAGTGAAGTGTTGTCTGGGGGATTGAAGTAGCACCTATATCTCTACTCTGATTTATAGTGCCATGTGGAGATAACAAGATTGTAATTCCTACACATTAGACACAGAGGAAAAAAAAAACATACAGGGATTAAAATCTGAATACATTTTAAAATCACACAACCAAAGTTGTAGGAACGTTTTTTTCTTCTCCATACATGTTTTTTAAATCCGATTATTGATTATTGAAAAACCAAAGTGAACGCCACTCCAGTACCTCTGATGCCACTCTTGCAGTAATGTGCATACTGTTATATAGCTTATAACATACTGTGGTATGGGGACATTTTGGTGATATTACTGAGAATAGTAGACGTAGTCAACAACAAAAACACCAGGAGACGAAGGGTATAAAGCGATCACAAAGTGAGGTTTGAGCTGTCACATGCAGTGAAATGCAGGAGACTTTGTATTATTCCCCCGGTGTTTAGCAAAAGAATAATGCAGACGGAGGAATAAAAAAGGAGTACCCTGTATCCTGGCAATGTGCAGATTACATGGATGGTTCAATAATCGTGCATTTACGTCGCCCTAGATCGAAGCTTCAAATCAGTTTGACTGTATGTTACTGCCCTCTAGTGAACACTATAGGAATTAAATTAAGAGACCCAGGAACTCGGAATTAATTATTGTAACATAATTAGGCCGAGTTTGAATGTGCGTATTTGCGCGCGCGCGCGCGCACACACACACACACACACACACACACACACACACACACACCACTTTGGGTTTATGTTTCTTGGGGGAATGGGGACATTACTTTGACTTACATTTATTTAATGGAGACCGATCCTAAAGCCTTCTTTGGGGCTTGAATACATAGGTTATTCAAGTCTTTTTGCAAATATTTTGAATGTTAATAATAATATAAATAAATCACTAAACATGTCGTTCTGATGTCGTTTACTGTTAACTGAACTGTAACTGTAACTGTAGAGTAGACCACCAATCTGAACAGTTTAGATGCTTTACCTGAATGACAACTGAATTACTTTTTCATTTCACACTTGAATGTTATGTGATATAAAACAAATCTTGAGAGAATGTCACTTTCTAGGGGCCAGTCTGTGCAATGCATGTGCTGTCGAACCTTTTCACAATTAGAAAGGATTGCTAATTGATTCCACAGGATTCTACTTCTGTTGCCTGAAGCAAAGCTTCACCGACTGCTGTCAGTTTGGGTTATCATTGAAAACTCCAGGAGGACATAGTGATTAAAAAGTGTAACTTTTCTAACTAACATACTATGTGTAACTACAGGCAGCAAACTGCAGGGAAACTGGTTCAAAGCTCGAGCTCCAGACTGGTAGGCTACCAGGCAGGTTTGGGGTAGCCTATTATACATTTTTTATACTATAAAAAAAAAAAACTCCACTCAGAAAGGCCTGGGCCTGGGAGTCGAAACTGTGTAGTTAAGCCATTTAGCCTATTCACATGAAACAAAAACTTCCACAAAGTTCAACATCTTCTGACAGCACAGACCTATTCAACTCTAAAGATTAGATTGTTGTCAGTGAAATGACTTTTTGCATTAAGATTAATAGGCCATGCCGTGTTTGTGGAGCCAATTTTCTAGAATGTAAAAGGAACCTATTTACTATTTTATGCACTTTCGTTTGAGTGTGGCATTGCTTGTTCTGGAGCCTGTTTCATGAGCCGCAGCAGGACCAAACTGACTGAGAGTGCATCTGAGTATCAAAGGGGTGCAAAGACAATACTTTTCCAATAAGTGTCATTATTTCACGCACCAAAAATTAGGGAGCAAACTATTTTAAGTGAGGTTGCTTTAGACCCAGGCCTGAGCCATGGTTTATTTGGGCTAAGGCAGGGCTGGACATTTGCCTTAGACTGAAAGAAACTCACTTTGGAGGAAAGACTTTGGAGACAAGGCAATGCAAAAAGTGGCCTTTGTATCGAATGTAGTCTAATAGACCTATATAGGTTATTCCCACATCCTGTTGCGTCCATTACAGATTTAATACACAAGCCTAAAGCAGTTTTTTACATCCTACATCACACATAGATTTGATAAACAGAATTCAGCCTCTGATCCACACTCCGGAGCAGTAGAAATTCATCTCAAAAGCTGGTGCCAATGGTTCCAACCATCCTAAAACCAACATCAAGTAGATATCTGTGTAATCCCTCAGTCGTCCAGGTCTGATCCATAGTAAAAGCCAAAAGTAAAATCTGTCAACTGGACAAAAAGTTGTAGGAGTGAAGACATTTCGCTGCTCATCCAAACTGCTTCTTCAGTTCTGGTCAGATTGCTGGTGGACACTTCCTTATATCTATCTGAAGAGAGGAGCTAACTACACTGAAACTGGAACCAGCTATTGTTTACAGTTTCTGTATGTAGGCTAGGTCTATTGAGCTACACTAAGTGTGCACTTTCCTGAGTCATACTCAGCATATTCATTCAGCTCTTAATGGGTGCTTTCACACCTATTAGCGTCCTGGCTAGCTCTGTTGTTCTATTTGTTTCCTTTGTTTGCTTTGGGTCTGAGGATGGAGTTATACAGTCGATAGGAGATAGATGATGTCTAAGTCCCCATTCCTGTTCAAAGAAGGATTGTCTTTGAGTGGTAACGTCGGGTAGATTTTTTTTTTTTTTTTAATAACAAAGGTTTCCATCATTTGTGGCAAGGTAGAAAAGTTCCACAGTTAATAGTCAGAACAGACAAAGTAAGGATTACATAGGAATGCAGATGAGGAAAAGATTAAATTAAATTCAATGTTGTGTTTTGTTCAAGTATATAATAATACAAAATATAAAAAAAGGAATTATAATAAATTGTATAAACATACCATATATACATATATGCACAATACTAGGGGTTGTCCATAAGACTTAGATCATCTATCACATTTTTTCATAATTTTAAGTTTTATAGCATCTTTCTTTTTCATAAAACTTACAGATGAGAAAAAAATACAAAATAAAAGTTCCCTATGAAATGTGAGGAAGGATGGTTTGGTTGTTAACCTACACTTGTGGATAAAGAATTTACCCATAACAAAGATTACATTTAAAATCATTTCACATTTTTTTGCCATGCATAAGAGTACCAAAAATGATGTCCTTGCTGGTAAAGTCTTTAAATTTGGAATCCTGGGGAAAAGCCAGTTGTGTATATTGTCCCAAAAGGCTTTAGAAAACATACATTCAAAAAATAAGTGCTCTGTCAATTCAATATTTACATCACAGAAAGAGCAACAATTGTCATCTATCCCAAAATGTTGTCTAAGCAGTTCTTTAGAGGGGTATATGCCTGAAAGAATTTTAAAATGGACTTCCTTAGCTTTGGGGGGAAGTTTCAAATAGATTGTACAAATTTTCTTTTTATCCTGAGATGAAAACAATTGGGAGATAAAATTTGGATTTGAAATATAGGAGAAAAGAGCATAATTACAGAATTGTCTAATACTGCAATTTGGAAGTTTGAAAGTTGAGATGTTGAACCCATTTATCATAAGCTTAGGAAGAGTGCGATATCTACAATTAGGATTATGAAATAGGATACTGTGTTCAAAACATATTGAGGGATGGCCTTAGAAATTGTAATAAATTCTTTCTTTTCTGTTTGTATGTTATATTTTGTTGAGAATTCATCAAATGACATAAGATTAGCATAGTCATTTAATAAATGTATCAGGGACCAAATACTCTTTTCAAACCATTTTTGTACAAAAAGGCATTTATTTTTAACAGTTATGAATTGGCAATTGCACAGGGGCGACATGAAGTAGAATCATACTGCACCGGAAGTGTACAAGCAGGTCTCCGCCCATGTCTCCGCCCATGTCTCCGCCCATGTCTCCGCCCCGCGGTCGAAGAATGCTCAAAGCTAAAGTGGCGATCAGCGGAGAATATGTTTGATTGTTACTTAAATACTTTCTGGGGACCTCCACTATCCACTAACTGAGACCCGATCAGGGTTATTCTTTTATAAAACAGGTGGGTAAACGTTCACTTTTCACACCCAGCTAAGCTAAGTAGCTAAGCTAATGTCAACTGCACTGAAGGGAATTTGCCGATGTTTAGCTCGTTATTGTCATGTAGCTAATTTAGATTAGGCCGCTTTATATCAGATAAGCTTCAGTGTTGTCATTTTTGGTCATTGTCCATACAACGGTGATGGCTACGAGCAACGTAAAGTTAACCTTCAAAGTACAACTGGTTCACAATGAAATAATCACATTTTGTGATGGGAGAAGGTATTTTAAAGGTCCTATATTACACAGAATTGATTCTTGTGAGCTTTAAGCCATGTTACAATGTTGTTACCTCATCAAAAATATACCCGTAGTTGTGTTTTGTTTCATTCACACATGTTTGGGTAATCCTGGTTTATTAGTCTGTCTACATCTCCAAAGATCCACCTTGTGATGTGGTAGTGTAGTGGTAGTTTTCAAGTTAACAGCTACCGTTTACCTTTTAGTTTTGTAGAGATTGGCAATTTGGACAATCTGAAATTGTCCAAATGATTCTAGTGAGGGTGTATGGAGTTTAAAAACACAGTTGAGCACTTCCTGTATTACCACATGACATCACAAGATGAAACGGAGTGTTTTCGGTTTAAGAGAAAAACACAGCCAAAATATGCAGAATTTGTGTGTTAAATGTGTGTGTGAATATAACAAAACACAACTGCGGGTTTGTTTTTGATGAGGAAACATTATAACATAGATCAGAAAATAACAATATGGGCCCATTAAATAGCTAGATGCCTAGAGAGCTTTAACATTAGATCGTAGAAATTGATAAACTAATACAAGAATCAAATGAACAATTGCAAATAATTGCAGCCTTGCAATTTGACCCAACTTCCATAGCATATCAGGACTAAACTGGGTTCAGACCAGAGGGGCATACTACAAAGCTGGTTGAAGAGCAACTGCAAACTAGACTACATCTAATAATCAATTGGATATTTACATCATTATTAGTAATTTATTTGGTAATTTTTTTGGTAATTAAATGCTCTGACTTTCTCTAACCTTTTGAAATTAGCTTTATCACCTTAAATAACCTTTAATAGACAGTGTACTTGATCAATAAATTATAAAACATGTAATTCAATTGTTTCTGTAGCATAAACTAATGAAAAATAGTTAGGGACATGTGGATGAGGGTATTTTCTCTACTTATGTTACATGACAATCTAATTGAACTTCATATAAGGTGCTTTTTAACCACTTCATGTTTGAAGAAGGTCAGTATTTGGTGTTTGCAAAAAAAAAAAAAGCGCTAATGCTATCTGTGCGGTCCTTTCCCTTATGACATGTTACATTTCTGAGTCCTACACACTCTTGCATGTAAATATTTTTTGAATATGCGTGTCTTTCCTTTGGACCGCCCTCTTGGTGGAGCCTTCAGGGTAGAGTCATCTGGGTGGAGGTCTGCAGTCAGACAGTCTTTCACAGACCAAGACCAAGACTTACCTCACCTGCACAGACAGATGCAGGAGTCGAAGTGTCTCGCTGATATTAATTTGATCCAAATTGCCTCGTCAGACAGATTGCAAACGGTCAGCTCTGCAATGCCCATTCACGAAATATAGTTGATCCACAAACATTTTATTAAATTCCAGACACTTTTACCTTCACCGCGCACTGCGAGATGAAAGTAGGTCACTTTCACACCACACCCTAACCCTAACCCTGCTCCAGAATGTAACAGGAGCCGCTCTGAGACTGGCCTTTACACTGTGCGATTTTTCAGGCCGAAATAATTTTTCATGTGAATCAGAATGCGGCTGTATGGTTCAGACTGGCACACACGCAAGGTAAACATGTTAGGAGAAATGGGCCATATATACCCAATTTTATACATTAAAGGGAAATACAATGAAGATAGATGAAAACAACCACAACTTTTGGCCTGGCCTACATGCACATGTTAGTAGTGTTATTATTATTATTTGCACAGTTAACCGAGTAAAATATTTGTCATTTACAAACATGACCAAGCTGCAGTACAAAGGTATCCAAACAACACTGGACAAGCACAGAATAGATGGATTAAAATAGATAGAAAAGATATATGTGAGTATGATGCTGTGGGTGGTCTGTGGTGTGTTTTAGGAGTTGATGAGCTTAATAAATGTGCTTAATAGTTCTAAATCAGTGTCAGAAGTAGTGTCTTTGCCTGAAAAACTCTTGTGAAAAAGGACAATATTCTCTCCCATCAAAATTGGAGGATTTGGATAGCATGTGCAATTTACTCTAACATGGAATCAGTAAATAAATAATGGTCACAGTTACAGGCTGCATGCAAATCACTCCCTGGAAGGTCTTTAGACCAGATAAAGCACACAATTGTGGCGGCATGGCTGGCAAAAATGTAGGTTTTTGTGTGTGCTACAAAATCTTACTTTGAATCTGTTGAACTTAATATTTTTAGCATGCGGTGACTGATCCTTGCCCCTTGGAGGCAGATGAAGGATGAAGAGCCCAGTACGCCGATGCAGGGATGTGGAGCACGGCCGTGGTCAGTCCTCCTCCAATGGGACCGGCCATGGGACAGACCTCCTACAGTCCGAACAGCGCATCCCCATCTCCAAAGATGTGATCACAGCGTACTCCGCCCCAGGCATGTGGTTCATCAAAGATGCCTGTGGGATAGTGGGTGCCATCATCACCTGGCTGCTTGTGTTTTACGCCGAGTTTGTGGTGCTGTTTGTGATGTTGCTCCCAGCGAGGAACCTAACCTATAGCATCGTGAATGGGCTGCTGTTCAACTCACTGGCCTTCCTCGCCCTCGCCTCTCACGTCAGAGCCATGTGCACTGATCCTGTGAGTATAATGACTGATCAAAATTATGCTGGTGGCTCATTTGTGATGCCCTGTCCACCAAAGTATTTCATCTAATCCTAGAGCTTGGTCCTCATTTATCAAACTTGCTTTGGTTAAAAGTACATGAAATGCACGCTGGGGGGATTCCATGTAGCAATCTTAAGCCAAAGCCATATTAAGGAAATCCAAGATCACAAAATTGCCAGTTTGTTCCACTAAAGTAGCTAACTGGAGTTGGGGCCGAGTTGCCATAGTAACAAGCATCCAGTTGTTTATAAGGCTACTCAAGATTCAAGATCAACTTTATTTGAGGCATAATCCATGAATGCGGAAAACAGAAGAATACAGAATTTGGAAGATCACCGAAACATTTTGAGAAAGAAAAATCTGCATGGACGGGTGCTCCTGTTCACCCATGAGTTTACACACTGTGTGGACGAGGCGCAGCAGCCTGGCTTTAAGATGGACAGACATTGCCTCACCATTCTTTAATGACGTATCTTATTAGACATTCAAGTGTGATGGAAGATCAGCATGGTCTCTGTGCATGATCAGTGTGCTTAATTCGCTTTTAGGGGATCATTTAATTTATTGATTTTACTGACTTGAGTTCTTTTGAAAATTGTTGACGCATCAAGCTTTGGGCATTTTAAAAAAAACTAAAATGGTGTCATACAGAAACAACATCTTTTTCGAATCTGCTTGATTACAGCTTGTGACTTAAAACTTATCAAAGTCCTAGAGAACATTTCAGAACTAACTATATATAACCTCTTATAAAACAGCCTAGTAGTCATCATTCTAGTTTATCTCAAAGATCAGGGGGGTGCAGGAAATGCTTAAGACTCCTCTGTTTTGTTTCCAGGGTGCTGTGCCAAAAGGTAATGCAACCAAGGAGTATATCGAGAGCCTTCAGCTGAAGCCGGGACAGGTGGTTTACAAATGTCCCAAGTGCTGCAGCATCAAGCCTGACCGAGCACACCACTGCAGGTACATTAAGGACACAGCTACCTCTCTGTGACAATGAAGACTGAAAAAAGAGGATTTAAATGTTGTGTTTTATAGAGTTGTAACAATGCCACAACATAATCAATGACATCAACAAAGAAATGCGCATCTAGTGAGCGTTGATGAGTTGCCTTTTGTGCAGAATTTTTAAATAATGTGTTGGATATCAAGAAAAAGTACAGTTACATAATATGTAGTTGTATAAACAAATAATTTTGCCATCTTATTTGTCAGTGGCTCCTACATTAGCAGCATTTATTCAGTGTTTGACCTTTAACTGTTCTGTTGTTTGTCCTTAGTGTTTGCAAACGGTGTATCCGGAAAATGGACCATCACTGTCCTTGGGTCAATAACTGTGTGGGAGAGAACAACCAAAAGTACTTTGTACTCTTCACAGTAAGTACTTTGGATTTCACCTAGATGGATGGATTTTGGAGATACCTCAATAAAAACAAAAAAAAAAATGTTTAATCAATCCCAGGCTATAAAACATTTGCCAAATATAGGTAGGTAATGTATTCTTACATCTGAGTTTTATGAGGTCTGTTACAGAGTCAGTATATCATTTTATGTTGGGCTGTGTACTAATGTTATAGAAACTAAATTAACTTTCCACTATTCTCTCATTGGCCATTGAGAAAATGTCTATTACCGATTAAGTTATATCACAAATAAATAAAGTCCCAGTCAGTAAAATAATCATGTCTTGTGCTTGTTACAATAAGCTAACTCTACCTCTTCTAATGTGTGTTGTGTTTTTTGAATCTTTTGCTAGATGTACATTGCACTCATCTCTTTGCACACTTTAATCATGGTGGTCTTCCATTTTCTCTACTGCTTTGAAGACGATTGGTCCAGTGAGTATCTATCATCAGCGGTCATTGATCTGACATCTTTCCCCTTTTCACCCACTTAGAGATATTACCACTAGTCAACATGGCTTTAACTAGACTACAACCAGAATGTCCAAGCCACCCACATAGTCAAAATAGAATGGTGTAGTGCGCAAGGCGGACAACAGTGAACACACTTAAAGCTTTACAGATATAAATAATGTCTGAAGACTCACATAAATAACTTTTGCCACATGTCGGTGCTGCCATTAAGTTTTTCATAGAAACCCACATATCTTTTGATGACTGTACTCTGTAGCAAGCTTGTCTTTTTACACTTTCTAGACAAACTTGCCATGGATTGTCATACATTCAGCATAAAATATGTCCAGCATTTTGTATTGCTAAGCTTATTGTTTATACATAAAGATTGTGACCAGAATTAACATTCAAACACTACATTGATGGATTCATGGATCAATAAAGTCTGCCATTATTGTTTACAAAATTTTACCTTCAACTTGAACTATTTAACTTCAAATTGTATTGGCTCATAATCTTACATTATATTATTGACAACTCATGACTATATTGGCCGTTCTTCCATTATTTGTAGCTACTTGGCCATGGTAGTGCCTCCTCTCATGCTCCTGTTTCTGCCCTGTCCCCTGTATGTCCCATGTCCCAGAGTGCAGCTCCTTCTCTCCTCCAGCCACAGTCATCCTCCTCATCCTCTTGTGCTTCGAGGGCCTCCTATTCCTCATCTTCACTTCTGTGATGTTTGGCACCCAGGTTCACTCCATCTGCACCGACGAAACTGTAAGTTCCCCACACAAAACCCCTTCCTCTGTCCCCCTGACCCCTGTTTCATACACTGCTTTTCTAACAAACTGAACTAACCCTTTCTGACTACTGCTGTCAAGATCTGATCATTTCAAAATTAATTTTCATACTAAGGAAAAGGCTTGATACTTGACACTGATTGTAATAATGGCAAAAAAAAAACAATGTCATGTAAATTTCAACACAAAATAGTTTCTTAATGTTACTATGTGCTCTTATACTTGTTCTGATGGATCAAGACCATTCTAAAAAAATATTCAGGGAGGGTCCAATGTTTCCCAGTTTATGGGATTTATTTCAGAGTTGACACTTCTTCAAAAGAGTATATAGTTTTGATACTAGTTTTTAGTATTGCTTTCTTTTTTTTTTTTTTTTTTTTGACACCATGTTTTAGGACCTTCAAATACCTGCATAATGGTCACCAGTGGAAACATTGTAACTGCCAAAAGAAACAAAGCTTGAAGTGGACAAAGCAAAACATATAGTATCATAAAATAATGTCTTTCTATGAATTGATTGGTCATGTGTTACCTAAAGTCTTTTTGGTAACCGTGGTTATATTTTCTTAAATTAATTGGTTAGTAAATACATTTAAAAAAGCTTATTTTCTGGGGAATGCCCAATGCAAAACAGTGTGGAGTGATGACACACAGACCACGAGCGAGGAGAACTGGCTGTAGCTGCTGCCTCTGTATTCCTCTATGGTGAAATCAAGAGTCAAAAGGTCAAAAAGGGTTTTTTTTACATAATTTTGTACTTGACATTCTTTGCTCTAAAAGGATTTTAAATCCTTTATAAGAGTGTAGCAAACGTATTGATGTTCGCTGTTCAATGATGTGCTGAAAAGGGTTGAAAGAAGACTCTGTGGGAGCAGACGTCTGGATAGAGTCCAGAGTGGTAATGCAATAAATTAAGAGTTAATAACTTCTTTTTGTCTGCAACTCTAGTTTAAGACTACTTAAATCAAAGCTCCTTCTTCAACTTCTCTTTATTTGTGTTCCCAGTGGGGCAATAGATTTTGCCTAACTGCAGCAAAGAGAAAAAGACACACATACACATATCCTGGAGAGGATTGGCCTCATTGGACAGAATGCTCACAGCCTGTCTGACAGAAGTCTGCTGGGCTCCCACTGTCTTCACTCACATTCACTGTTGCTAGTGATGTTTTTGTTATGATGCTAAGAACCTTTTGACCTGGCATCGTAATCATCATCTTTATTTACTTATTCATGTGATCACTCACTTACTCTGTGAGACTGCTGGATGTCTCTGCCAGGGGAGAGGAAAGTTCAGAACGTTGCCTCTGTGTTTGACACATGCTTTAGGACATCTGTCTTCTTGAGTTTGTGGTGCCAGATGAATCCAGACTGAAATCGACAGTATAGGTCTGTTCACCACACGCTCCTTCATCTCAGGGCAAACTTAGCATTTCATGTATTCATGTGCGAAGCACTGGGAATACTTCACTGACCAGGTTTCAAAATAGTCAAGTGCGATATATTATGATATGTATTTTTATAGATGCCGATGTATCAGATTTTTATTGATGTTGTTCGGTGTTTCGCTACAACCCTAGAGGTAGGGCTGTGCAATTAATCAAATGTACAATCATGATTTCAATGATTACTCTCTTCATTTACAAAAATGATCGTCAAAACCTGGAGCAAAGCCACTTTTCTACATATGCTTTTAAACAGCACTAAAATATATTATATAAACTGCACTTGCTCTACAAGTTAATTTGGACAGTAAAGAAGCAATTGATTGAAACAATCGTGATCTTTTTGCTATAAACAAACAGCCCTGTTTCTGGAATCAACTACTGTCTCAACATTTAACATGTTGTAATGGAAATTAAAAAACATCACTCGTATTTTTAATGACGCGTCGGATACTTATCATACGACATCATGTGTATATCCTGCTCTATCTGTGCACATCATAGTAAGTTTTATTCACTCAAATGGAGACTTATCAGTGTTGAAAATCCAAAATGTGCACATGGCAGTCAAGTGATTTATTTATTTATTTATTTTTTGCTTTCGCTGCAGTATATTACTTTTTTTTCTAAACATAGTAATTCATTTTCCATACAGTACTCTAAGGAGGTGGTATTGTCTAGCTTATCAGCACCCATGGGCATTTCATTTTTATTTGATAGATAATTTACTGACACACCAACTGAAGCTTGGTTGTCTCTCGTTTGCAGGGCATAGAGCAGTTGAAAAAGGAAGAGAGAAGATGGGCTAAAAAAACTAAGTGGATGAACTTGAGGGTGGTTTTCGGACACCATTTCTCCTTACTGTGGTTTAGCCCCTTCTCCAGACCTGATCCGGGGGGCAAGGCAGAGACCTATCAGTATGTGGTTTGAGTCTGGCCTACGTATCACTCCTGCGCTTTGTGTTACTTATTCAAAAGATGATCTTATTATTTGTTCATTGAGTTGCAGAGAAAAAGAAACTTGCATAGTATTTGTTTTGCAATCACTCTGAAGTGTATGTGAGATTTCATTTGAATACAATTTCCTGTTTAATTGACAGGTGTATTTAAAGGGTCAGCTCATCTAAGCCACACAATATGTAAAGACGCTTTTCCTAATTTGTACTCTTTAAAAATGTGATAAATCCAACTAAGTCATTTTTCACCGTTTGCTGCAGTCCAAACTTATTCCTCACTTTCCTAACCCATCCCTAGCGTCCCAATTATTCAACGCAATGAATTTAGAAGCCTATTGCACTACTTTCTGGGGCCAGAGCATGGTTTAGGCATCATAACACAGCCAACTACAACTAGCCTGCTAACAGAGTTATACATTGCTTAATAAATAGATGCAGACTGTACACAGGGGTCTTATTTTGACCCTTAGAGCTGCTTATACAATATATCTGTACTGGGGCAAATTTTACTTTATTGCATGAAATAAAATCTGGTACAGTCGCATTAATAAAACATAGTTGTAAATAGTGAATTAAAGAGGCTTTTTCAGTGACATATTTATGCTCTCAGGTGTAACATGTGCAGTGGGTTGTCCCTGTGACTTGACATCCAATGAGCCTCTGGTACTTGATGGTGATCATGCAGTTTTAATAAACAAGCCCATTGAAAATCACATGCATTTAGGCAGCAGTAGTTTGTAAACTGAAAGTTTGTGATCTGATCCCATAATCACTTTTTTTTTTTTACTTTAAAGACTTTAAAGTGCCATGTAACAGTCCCTCTGAACAAACAGGCCCCCAGGAAAAAAAGTAACCTCACTATCCTCTTGTCTGCCTCTCCAAAATGACATATATTTAAATACA
>KN472544.1:35330-51880 GCA_000787095.1 Periophthalmodon schlosseri
CAAACAAAAAAATTGAGATTGATAAATATGAGGAAATAAATTGTGATTAGCCCTAATTGAGGGCTAATCACAATTTCCACCATATGTCCAATGCCATATTTAATGGCCTAGTTTCGAATTTTAATAATAATAATAATAATATCATCATTATAATGATAATAATGATATCATCATCATCATTATAATAATAATAATAATGATATTATTATTATTATTATTTTATTATTAATTCCAATGATGCTGTTGTCTTTTATGGTTTCATACAAGATCTTTTTGACCTGTCTGTATGTTCTTACTGAGGAGATGAAGTTGGATGCTGTTGTGGTGACAGTGGCTCGGGCCGAAGAGGAAGAGTGTCTCAGGGCTTTGGAGAAAAACGTCCACATCACTGCGTTACAGACCAACAACAAACTTCCACAGAGCACACGCAGTGGGATATCCAGCTACAGACATGGAGAGCCAGGTGATAATACAGTTTAGAATGAGTAGTCTATTGAATATGCTGTGATCCATATTTACATCACATTTGTTTATTTAATTAATATGAAGGCAGGAAAAGGTCTTGGTTTATATGAATTTGTAATTTTCCCCATCGAAATACCGTCTATGCTAGAATTCTGATAATTGAGAATGTGGCATCATCACTACCATTCAGTCTCAGAACACCCTTTTAACATTTTAGATTCACATACGAAATTCACGATTTATGCTTTGAGCTATAGAACTATCCATGCATCACCATCATACTTTCCACAGTATACAGTTACAATGTTGTGTGTGTTTACCCAGTCACACGCGTCCTCTGCTCCGTGCGCTTGTTTCCAGTCCCTGAGTCCAGATGCGCACATTTGTTTGAGGAAACCAGTGCCCAGAGACAGTTTAGCGGAGAGTGAAGCCGCTGCGCCACAAAGACCCGCTAGTAGCGCGTAAAGAGAGCCAGAAACCATGTTTTACAGAGGGTAAAAGTAACCGGGAAGTGCCTTTCATTCACAAATTACACTAAGTGTGAAGAAAACCAAAAAGCACGAGACACTGACCGGAATAGGGCTAGGCAATGTTTCAAAATAAAAAGTGAAAGAAAGTCAGTCCAAATCAGTCCACTTTAAAACAAGAAGACACGTTTTCTAATTGAGCACTATATTATAAAAGACCTACTAATATATTGCTCAATATGAAAAGGCCAATAATAGTAGGCATTAATAAGCTTGATCACAGCAAAAGAAACAATATAACATTCGACCATTTTATCATTTTATTGCGAACCCCGAAAATGGATCTATTAAAACGACCTAAAAGCACTACAATTTTGGTAACTTGACCGATGTTTACAATTTCCACCAATCAGCTCAAGTTTTAAAGTCACATGACTCATTTATGGGCGCATTTTGATTACGTCATTTTGTTTTGTTGCGCGGTGCCTTTTGCAGATTGGGTTTGTTGGCTACTATTTTATGCTTAAAATGAATAAAGGTAAAGTCAGTGGAGTGTCCTGGGTGAAACCATCAGAACCCTCGTTTTTAAAAAAGTTTAAAAATGATGTTGGATACAAAGAAGGACCCAACGTAGATACAAAGGTGAGGATTAGCCGTACATTAGGTTAGGGGAGCTAGCAGCGAGTCACACTTTCTATTGTACGCATTCAGCGTACATTTTAAGTTATTTAGGTTAAGCATTTAGTCTTAGATTAATATTAACATTTGATCGAGGTTTTGACGCTTCGAGTTTGAAATCAATTTGGAGCCTAACGTGGCCAAAATAGATTTCGTTGTCTATAAAATCTAGTGCTTATGTTCATTTAAATTGTGGCGACTTTGTGAGTTTCTTTTTTGCATCCATCTAGCCCAGTCTGTTTGTAATGTATTAACATCTCAGTAATTATAGGGCTTCAACAACTACTCTGATGAATCGTGCTTCATTGATGATTAAAAACTCCTTAAAATGAAGAGGGTCACATTTTTCTCCATGTATTCCTTTTTGTCCACCTTTTGATAAAAGGTTACTATGAAGCTTTTAGCCATGTTAAACTTAAAGATAAAGCTGTAATCCACTTTTTCAGTCACATCAATCATCAGGATCAGTTTGTATTCCAAACCCACAAAAATAATTCTAAAATTCACATTTTAACAGGCCTAGACTTTTGTTTAACATTGTAGTCTCCAGTAGTCTCCAGATCTCATTTTGGTGATATTGACTTCAGCTTTGAAATGGGAATTATCTGGACACACACACACACACACAAAACCAAAAACCTACTACTACTTTCTGTCAGTCCATACCACCCCACAGCAGCTCTACTTATATATTTGACAAAAAATAGATTGAGGTGGGATTTGAAATGTGATTTTTATTCACACTTAGAGTAAACAGCAGAGGCCAAAACTACAGAGTCTCAGCTTCACAAAGAGTCTAGCCATCCAGAAACATCTTTTCTGTTCAGATAGGGGAAATTTTAGTCTGGTGTTTTCGGGAAAAAAAAAAAACACCTAAATGGTAAGGGGTTAAAAGAAAAAAAAACTAAACTCTTAAACAGATTTATACAGACTCTAAATTAAGCGATTTATCAATAAAGTGTTATTACCATACCAATACAGAGTTTGAGTTAAGCAAAAACTATACATTACTTGATATGTTTGGTCTTGTCCCCGTCAGCGTCAGGTGATGCCGACACCAGATGATGACAGCAGTGGCAGTGACCGAGAAGATGAGCAGCCGCAGGTGGTGGTGTTACAAAGTGGAGACCTTTCTGCAGAAGAGGCCAAGAAGATCAAGGACCAGATCCAAGGGGACAAAGACAATGGTACTACTGTGTTTTCTGTAAATAAACTTGACATCTGAGGCCTCTTCTTTAGGTTTATTAGGGAAACTGAAATACTTCAAACTCCAAAAATATTAAAAACAAACAAGGTTAAATCAAGAACCCCAGCTATCATCATAGCCTAAGGGGCTCGACACATGGGGAGGGGCGACAAACAACAGCAGCCAGTGTCACTTATCGCAGCTAACACACAGGGAGTGATGAACTGCAGCGACCAGTGGCAGCTTCACAAGCCGCGCTCTAGTCCAGGGCAGATTGAGAGTTTGCTAGAGATTTGATTGGCTGTGAAATTGGCTGTGGGAATTATGGGCTAGAAAGTCGCAAGTATGAAACCAACTAGCCCTACAAAGTTTTTGCACCAATAACTGACTGATTAATGTTGACATGTGATCTGCCCTGGACTAAAGCGCGACTTATGAAGCTGCCACTGGTGTGTTGAGTTTTTAATCCAATGCGACGCTGACGCTGGTCACCGTCATTTGCCGTCCCCCATGTGTCGAGCCCCAAGATTTCATACTGCATGTTTTCTGTGATGTCAAGACGACAAACTCGTCATGTATAGACATTCACATGGGTACATCGAAAAGTGTCTCAAAATATGTTAATCTTCTAGCCACTTTTGTCTACAGATGACAAGCCAGCTGATGGAAAAATCCTCTTCAAGAAACCGGCCAAACGCTCCTCATCAGAAAAGTTTCAGGGCATCACAGCGAGCTCCAGCAAAAAGAAGAAAAATCTTGAAGAAGGGAAGGAGGCAGACAAGAAGGAAGGCTCTGGTAAAAAGGTCAAAAACAACAGTCTGCTGTCGTTCGGAGGAGATGATGAAGAGGAAGACTGAGTTTAGCCAAGTTAGATCGAGGGGACAGGTGACATCAAAGTCAATCATTTTACACCCAGAAGGTCTCAATCCTTCTTTAATGAAACCCTTTGTAGCAAACAAACTGATACAATTCTGCGAAATTGAAACTTTAAAAATATACCTTTATATGTCTGTATATCAAGTTGTTGTCGAATGTGGTGGTATCTTTTTGTTCAGTTTATGAAATATTGAGATTATTTCCTGAATAACACACAGTTGGCATAAAGTAATACGGGATCGGGATCGAATTTAATCCCTTTAAACCTTTATGAGGTCATCAAATCATAGTTTTTTTTTCCTAGTCAATTTGAAATTGTTGTGGAATGTTAAACTCAGTGTAATGTATATGCAAGTCTGCTGATAATTTCACAGTATACTGTACATTCAGTACTACACTGAATGTATGACTATATTTTGGCTTCGTCAAAGGAGCTGTAAAATATGATGTAGAGACAATGCATTCATGTCAATGCAGTTTTTATGTGAGTATGATTTGTGTACATTTTTATACACTGTTTTGTCCATTGCTTGAACTGAACACATTAAAAAACTGTACAAGATCTAGTCTGTCAACTTCATTTTTACAGTTTCTACCATATTTATAGCTCTAACACACCATAATTAGATCAAATGTTCACTTGCCGTCTTAATATACCTCACCCACTGATACATTATCTGCGTTATTTGTTATAATAGTAATTGACTGAATAAGAAATAATAAGACTGCATGAAAAATAAAAAATAAATCTTCTGAATTCAAGTCATACAAAGCCATATTATTTTAACCTCTTTATTCAAAAAGGCATGTTTCATTCTCACACCCGCATCCAGATCATTACAATTGATGGAAGAACCCTTGACTTAGAAAAATCAAAACTTAAAATCTCTGCTTCTTCGCGATCAGACGCTGCGTTCACTTTCGTCTGAAATAAATATCCTTGCTGACAGTTTTAATTATGGAAATTAACTTTATCACACCTAAGGCCGATGCTTTTGGAATAATATGAGAGGAACAGAATTCACTGATGTTTTGGATTATTAGAAAAAGTTGATGGTGAGGTTTAAGCTTAAAACTAATTAGAAACATTGTTGCATGTAAAAAACAAATAGGTTTTAAGATGGCAATTGGCTTAGCATTTGAATACGGAACAAACTGAATCAAAAGGATTTTACTGAGAAATTGAATTTTTTTTAATCTATTATTACTTGTTGCAGATAGATGACAGTGGGCAGTATTCACTCTCATGTTCATTTACCAGAAACAATTCACTGTCACATCTATCATGTTTTTGAAATTGTTTAAACTGGTCAGTTAAATTAGCCACTAGGCTGGTTATCTTCGAAAAACAGATAAAACAAGATCACAGTTCTGTTCCTCTCAGACCACTTTAGTAACAAAATGCATTAATCAGTCTATCAGTGTGAGCAGCATTTCCCTCTGAATTGAAACCTGTTAACCCTCTTTACCTTTAATGACGGATGCAATTTGAAGTGTTCCTCCACTCGGGATATCCTAACCCCAACACGTTCAAGTACAAAAAGAAATGCCAGTCAAAGATTGCAGTTCCCCAGGTTTAAACGCACAGTGGGAGCATCCTGGGACTAGCCCATAAATCTCCCGTATATTCGGAGCCCTATCACTCCTTACATCAGGGCAAAGCTGGGGTCCAAAGCACTCTCTGGTTTCCTGGAGTAGGGCCGTTTCAAAGTTTCATGATGCTCTGGTTTATTTTGATTGGTGGATTTAGTTGATAGTTTTATTGGCGTCCTGTCTTCAGTCCTGTGGGCACTTCTGACTGAGGCTGACAAAGGCCTATCGAGATTTCTTGGTTAGTTTTTTACCCTTTTTCAGGGTGAGCTTGTTCTTGACAAACCCACGCTTCCTCTTGGATGTCTGAGGAAAAAAAAGGAGTAAAAGTAAGAAGGATATACTATACAAAAGGACATAATGACATCTTATTCAGATATTGAAATGGGATTATTATAGAAAATGGACTAATTCGTACCTTCTTGGAAGTGTACTTCTGTCTGTTGGCGTCAGTGCTTCTGAGCTTGTGCTCCAGTCGGTCCCTGTTCTCCAGCTTCTTCACTTTGTAAATGCGGACGAGCCAGTGCTCCGAAGTGAAGGCCTCCTCCAGGTGCTTCAGTTTAATGTCTTTGTTCCCAATCTCTGCGTTGCGGGTCCTGTCGAAACCAGGCGGCGTCCGGAAGTCCAACTTAAATAATAGGAAAAAAAAAAAAAGAATAAGATAAACAATATATTATATGAGAATAACCTAAGCTTCAGCTGCCACACAGTACCCGACTTTTCCTTCAGTCAGGTACAATACAATGGTACAGGCAGCCATAGAACAATTAAATGCATTTAGCCATACAATTTTTCAACTTTTTAACTTCGTAAGGCAAAACAATGTTGACTGAAAATTATGGAAAAGTGACAGTCATTGTGAATGCCACAATATCAAAGCAAAACAATCATTTTACTGTGTTACATCAGAGCAAACATGGCTAGTCTAAGTTTGCTTGGAGTAGAAGTAGATGTTTGCTTTAAAGTTGCAAACCTGCATCTCTCCAAAGCGGTAGTAAGACATCTTGTACATGAGGCAGTTGAGGAGCGTTGGGGATCCTGCCTTGTCCACTCTGAACTCTCCTTGAGGGGTGAAGTAGTCGCTTTCCTGTAAGACGAAAAAAATCAGTTGGAAGTTCAATCAAGTTTCACAGTTTGTCCAGTAATCTTCCATGACACTTGAACAACTGTTTCATCTGGGCTGGATTTTTCACACATACAAAACATTTAATTAACCATTAATACAAGTCAGAAGTGGATTCACACAAAGGTATTCAATCATCAAAAGTTTATAAAAGATAACCTTTGATAATCCAATATGCTCGCTGTGTTTTAGATGTTGTAGTGGCTCACCCTGATATCTCTTGGATGCTCCCCTTCTGCGATCCGGACCATCCACAAAAACTTGTTGATGTCATCTCCAGAGTAACCAATGACTCCTCCAAAAATGATCAAGACATAGTCCACATCCAGAGACCTCATGATCTCGTAGGCCGCAGTCTCATTGGATGACATGGCTTTACCCACCTGAAACAACATAAGGAAGCAATGTAACAGTTTTCTATTGTAACAAAAAACAGTATAGTCATTATTGTAAAACAATTTGGTCCAAACTTTCACTTCTACTTCCACATTTCAGGTTCATTTTATGAAAGATATTAATGATAAAATCAAACTCTGTAGCTTGTTTACCTTTTAAACTAAATCTAAGAATATTCAATTAAAAAAGCAAAGATTGTTAAAAATTGAATTTCTTTTGAAAATAAATTGGATTAGAGTTTGGATTGTATATGCAAAGTAGTGCTAGTCATGTCCACCAAGTGGCACCATACAACCAAGCAACAGCAGCAAATTTAAAGCACATTTTCCCCTATCCTTTAAAATGTCGGAGTACTGTATTGAGGTAACATTTTCATACGTTTGTAAACTTGCACTACTTTGTCTTATTTTTTTATTCCTGTTACAGTTTGAAGATGTAGAGGGAATTATTAACAGTTGTTTCTTTCATAAATTTAAATGTGAGGACTGCAGTGTGCCACATCTCATCCGGATGACCCCTCATAAACAGCGATTATTCCTTTCCAAAAAACAAACGGTCTGTTACCAGAGCTATATGACTGTTGTTCCAGGTGTTATTGTCCACCAGTGTGGTCCTGTTGGCCATCCCAGCGATTTGATAGCCATAATCCCACCAGGACATGACCCGGGCATGCTCGTCTGTGTTCTGCCTCAGCCAATAGTACGCCTCCCTGAAGTCGTCCAAGATGTTACGAGACCTGGAGGGGAATGTGTGACACAATTTCAGAATTTATATATTGTAAGCATCCCTAATAGGCAAAAATAGTAGACACAAATTACAAAATGTTCTGATAATTTTATTTTTTTTTTTTTGAAAAGTTTTAAGTAAAAAACTGGTTGCAAAAACTGGTTTATTCATTTGAGAGTACAGCAGGGCCATACTATTGACTATAATAATACAATTCAAAGATAAGGTGTCATTTAAATTCAACTCGTTCACCAACATTATTTGATTTATAAAAGGCAAACATAAATAAAATAACTGCCAAGATCACTTTGTTGTTAGTCGATTAGTTAGTTGTTTATACTCACCCGTCGTGGTTGTATGATGCTAGCACCACACTGGGGCTGGAGTAGGCATTACTGGTGACCCATGTGCAGTGAACAGCAAACATCATAAGTAACATCAGCATCAACATCGTCACTATGGACTTGATATTCGGTCCAAGCCCCTCTTCTACTTTCTCTTGCTCAGACACGTGTTTCCGCACCTTCCCGGCCTGGAAAATAAATACATCGGTTGTTCAGAACAGCGAAATCAGAACTATTGTAGTTGTCCTAGTTTAAGCTCTTTCATTCATTTTCGGTGGTTCAATTAAAGGTGCACTATGTGACTTTTCTGATGGAGGGGCCGCCACTTGTTTGTCTCCATGTAGATGTTATTGCTCTGCCTGGAATGTTCTACAATATACCATAATACAAATCTATGTTAATGGAAACAAACATGCAGCACAACCAGGCCAAGTTTCAGTGTACATCTGTGGAGAGGTGTCCCTGCTCAGATTAAGATTTTTAGCCATTACAACACCTGTAATTGAAAAAAAAGTACTTTAAAACCATACTGTAATATTTCAGACAAAGGCAAGCAGACAGCGGACCCTCCTCCAGAAAAGTTATTTAAATAAATCAAGATAAAAACTAAAAAAGAATAAATTTACTGAACTCCTATGTTTGTGCTAGTGACAATCTAATAGCATGATAATAATTTCATCCACTCAACATTATTTAAAAATTGGTCAGCGGTATCTCTTTGAATGTATGTATTGTAATGGTTTGTAAGATGTTTTATATGTGTTTTTATACTGTCCCTTGTCTGAACTTTATAATTAAACCTTCAATAAAACACACCGGTATATAGAATTTACATAAGCTATGGTTCGGCAAGAGGACAGGTTGACTATAAAGAAGAGTTGTTACTGCAGTGATGGAGTGTTAATTATTCCCATTGAGAAAATTCACAGATTCACAATCAACAGCTACCGTCATTTTATAGTCTATTCGTTCACCAGCGCCTTTCAAAACGACACGCAATAGGTTTATACTTCATTATTCTTACTGCATAGATTTGTAAGAACAGTAAAGAAATATCGGCAGTATTGCTGGGTTTAAGATCATCACAACATTCTATAGGCCAATAGTATTTAATACAGGTGGGGAAGCTAAAATTAATATTGTTAAAATGCAGATGTTGGTTGTAATACAATGAGTTCTTGGGTTTAGTCACTTATAAAAATGATCAGGCTCAACACTTGTGCATTTACCTTTGGGATATTTCATGGCAAAATGCAATGTTATCAATAGGGAAATCTGGCTCTTAGTCTTGCCCCCCATCTGGGAGAATTACATCATCACATTTGAGAATCTGAAAACAACCAATACACAGTTCTGCCGTACAAAATGAATATATTTGTTTATTTGTCATTTCTAAGTCCTTGAATTCTCGGACTATTTATTCATTATAAGCAGTACACGTCGGAAGTTTCTGGGGTTGAGGAGATGGCATTGTGCGTCAAGGTCAGACATGGTCAAACCCTTTGAGTGAGATACTAGCTAAGAAGGAAACACTCCAAACTCAATGGTCCTTTGTGTTTCATAGAGGGTTTGAAATCTGTTGTTAAAATGGCATCTGCTTCATTCTCACTGCCAAATCCAAAACTATAAATATGGAAATCAGGATTATTATTCCTGAACATCAACAGGCTGCAGACTCGCACAGAAGTTTGAACAGCTTTATACGTGCATGCAAAAATGTCCACCAAATTACTACTTGCTTTAGTGGGATGGGGTAAATATTTATTATATAGTTTTACATCCGTCAAGTGGCAGTTTATGGAAAAAAGTTAGAAGAAAAGTACAGCAGAGTTCTCTCTACTTACGTCATCAACACTAAAAATTTCATCCAAAATGCAGGGACAGTTATTGTGCAATTTAAACAAGTTTTGGACCCCATTTACAGTATGGTTGCTTAGTAACAATAGCTTTTACAACAATATACTCTATATCTTCAAATATTATCATCATCAATATTGATAATTTGTATTGCCCACCTGTAGGCCAGAGCCAGAATTCAAGTTTTGATGATAGCAGTATTTTCATAAGAAATATCCAAAAGAAAAATGTATAAGGTGATCATTCACATACGTAAGAAGGACTTTTTCTGTTATCTTTATCCAACCACACAAAAAAAATCTGCAGTTTAGACATTCACCTGCCCCAACCCCAATTAAACACTGTCATCTTAGAAGGTTGTGAGGTCTTCTGAATCTCACCTTGTCATAGAGGTTCCCTGCGTTTTTCTTGTCGTCCTCATCACTGCTGTCTTCGGCCGGTGGACTCTGCCTCTTCATGTCATCTCCCAGATAATGCTCAAACACACTCGAGAAGGCCACAGCAGACAGCATACATACGACCGGTGTGAGGGTAAGCATCAGACGCACCATAACTCCGGCAAAATACACTGCGCTGATGGCATACAGGGCCACTGCAAGACACAAGGCGGCAAAGGGATAAGAACGAAAGTTAAATGGTAAAAGGAGGTTATTGCAATTTTATGTTAATGTTTTTACATGCAATGACTTTGGTTAAAAAAGAAACCCTGTGCTTTTTTCAGGTTCTATTATTGAACTATAACATAATAGTAGATCACCTTTTTCCATTTTGTTCATTGTAAACCACATTATTGACAGCTTAATTATTGAAACTGGTCCATGGACTTCTTCAAAACAGCAAAACTGATAAAGGGTACGTGACATTTTAGAACCCAACATGTCTCACTTGAATTCTTAATTTTATAAAATAATTGCAACTCAGTACAGGGATGTGAGTGGGGACAGGGGTTAGGTGAAAACAGAAATTTTCTTAGCACTCAAGCCTCGATTGTAGAACAATATAGGATTACTCAAACATGCATGAATCTATTGAAATACAACTTTGAGTAAGCGAATGATGAACACCGTTATAACAAAAGTTGATTCTGCATAACATGTCTGCTTTAAGTCATTCAGTTTTGCTGCTTTTACAATGTCCATTATTGTAAAACACAATGACCATATAGAGAGTCATCAGTGTCAGCATATATTTTGACTAAACAAAGGACTAACACAAACAAAATCATTCCAGGCATATACAAGAAAGAGACCATAATAATCTTAGTATAGGCCTCACCGAACACTCTCTCGTCATTGATGTTCTTAATGCAGAACCAGAGTCCCGCAGGGAAGGTGCAGACCAGGATGTGCAGGTCAAAGAAGAAGGAGACCCATGTGGTGGGCTGGTGCTCCGACACCGAGGCGATGATAGGGATGTGGATCTTTGCATAACTAAGGACACAAGAAGAGACATGCAAGTTTGAGTAGCTTAGTGAGCAAAAGTTAACTCTATAACTATATGGATGGATTGTAAAAAGCTAGTTTAATCAGACACAGTTTTTCAAAAATGTCATTCTGCTTATCCCACAGTGACATCTATTTAAGTGTAAAAAATAATGAAATCCTAATATCTGTAGAGTGGACAGACAGGACAGTATTCATGTACAGAACACAATGGCAATTATACATAAATCATAATTTTATAGTAATTGCTGGTTGACAAAATACTATTGCAGCATCTGTATGAAGGTTGTGAGGCCAATGAAATGTTTATTGGATAGTTGATAGTTCTGAAAAGGCTTGTGTATAAACAACATTGCAGAGACCTAGACACAAGGGACGTCTCAATGACGCGTTGTCAGTCATTACTTACTTATCCTTGACTTCTCCACATATTTTCTAAATGTATTCTCATTGCCATTTATTAACCAACTGATGAGACATGGCATAAAAAATAGTATATTTTTCAATAACTTATAAAGCCTGATAAAGCCAGTCTTGTATTTCAGTTTCCCGAAGCATTTAATATGATAGGCACATTTACAAGAAGTTGCATTAGTTTAGATGATTAGTTTATTTACCTGGCACTATGTGCATTGCAACACATTCCCAAAAAGAAAAGATGCTTTACATCAGATTTAGCAAGAGCAAAGTTCCCATCTGTAGTCCATCTGTGTTTATGGTGAGATTATAAACAGCGGTTAATATATGTGCTCAATAGTATCAACCAGTGAATCTGTATTATACATGATGCCTAAAGCCTATTGACGCTGAAGCTGTGGGAAAATCTGTTTTGGCTGATGTCAGTTATCTGGTGGATGACCCCCTTCAGTTTTACTGCACTGCAGCAAAACTCTCCTTTCCTTCAAACCTTTTCAAACACAGACAGTTAAAGATAGTGAGGCGTGGCACTAACACTCACATAGTATGCGCTGAGAGGGCACAGAATGTCATGTTTTAGTGGTACAATTACTGGAACAAAACAATTTTACAGGTGACAAAAAAATATAGGCGTGAATCGCTGATGTGAATATACTTGCTTAAGGACACAGAAGCCGCTGTGTTCAGGCAAACAGCCGTCCTAAGTGGGCAACTTAAACAATTAATTCACTGCGCCACCGCCTTATTAAAGTATTTTTAAAAATATATAAATAAACATATACATATACTAATAACCATCGTCCATATAAAAAAAAAAAAAAACATGAGTCATCAAACAATGTCCCTTCACCAAAAGTACACGGAACAACTTTTTACCTAGAACAGACATAAATCTACCATGGGACAGCGACTGCTCCTCTCCTCAGCGTTTTATCCAATACACTTTTGGAGATTTATGCTACAGCTGTTTCGGAGTAGCTCATTTAAAGCCCATTAATTACCCCTGTCCCGTGGTGAGATGGTCCCAAACACTGATTGCAACGACTTACCCAGTGTCCCACAGGGAGTAGAAGCGCCCACTCCACGGTGCAATGTAGCCTGAAGGAGAGGCAGACAGATGGGGGTGGTTAGATTCTAAGAGATTGTAAGTACATTTAAACAAACATAGATCATAGAGCATCCCTGATAAAATGTAACATGATGAACTAAGGTAAGATCCAAGAGCCCACTAATAAAGCATCCTTCTGACAGTGCATTGGAATGAGATAAATGTCCATCTCCAACCTGCTGACACAACATATCCAATTGAACTCATAAGTTTAAAAAAAAAAATCGAGTTGCCAATACGGCTGTGCTAAAAATATCGATACCGTAATATATCATTACGGACTTCTTGGCAATACATGTATCAATATAAGATGCTTTTCTTTGGCGATACCTGCTTTACGATACCAGTTCCTGAATGGTTCTTTATTCGGTGCATTTCCTGTAAGTGTAAATTAATGGCCAATATTATTAAGAATATATTTCTTAATCCTTGAATTATGTTATGATTATGTTAATTCATATTTTAAAACATAGTGCTAGGCTATACAAAGTCCAGTTATAACTCAAACAAATGCACAAGCAAAAGAGCCAGAGTGCACAGCTGATCCCGACTCACACGTACTTAATTTTCACTTGTTGTTGTTTTCTTCATATATGGCACTTTATATCCAAGGCAGCGCTGCCGGAGCACATGCTTTTGGTTTACTCTTTTACTACACGGTTATCTGAGCAGAGGAGGATTATGGTGAACTTTACACAGATTCGTTTGGCTGCATTTTCACGCAGACGCACTCCACACTGGATATTTACCACATTTAGCTGGGAATTACACCTTTACCAGGACCGAGGAGGAGGATTTTGGCGGAGTTTGGTTCATATTATCTGTTTGGCTTCAGCTTTATGTGGACACTGCAGACTGACTGGAAGTGGATTTATTATTACGCACTCTGACTTTGAGACACTGTAAAGCCCCCCACTGGAGACTGGATGTGTTTGAGTGGCTACGTTGCAACTCTGCACGTTGTTTCTTTAGCTCTGTTTTACGGTAAAATGATAAACTTTGCTTTGTTTGGACACAAGTAAGCTTATGTTTAAACACGACTGCTGTTTGTGCAATTCATTTGTACAGAGCACAGTCATGATACGTGAGCACCTGTGCTCCTGATAAATCGGTGCAGTGTATTTATTGGCTAATTGATGCTGGCATTTAAAGCCAAAGAAACGGAAATTGGCACCAAACGTGGTTTTTCGGTACCAGTACTTGCCAAACCTTTTTGGTCGGTTCCTACTTGGAACAGAGTTTCAATGCCCAGCCTTAACATCAACTGACTTATTCATATGTTTTGACATTAAGGGCATTGTGAGCATGAAATTCCAATGTATTTTGTAATTTTACATTATAAAAATATAAATTTTGTGCACTTTTAAGACTCCTTTTTAGGATATATGTATCAGGATACGTATCCTATTGTGGACCCTGTATTGCGAGGTACTAGGTAATACACAGCCCTAGTTGCTATACACCTTAGCAAGTTAGTAAGAGTAATTTGTACTATATTAAAAAACATTTAATTATATAATAGAAATGTATCATGTGCAGCAAATCAATGCTGTACAAGTGTCCATGTAGTAGGATTCATTCTAGGTAATTTGATTAATACAGTCAGAAAATACAATATATAAACAATAAATTGAGCTTTTCACCAATATATTTGTATAGTGGTGAGGACATAATGCAGTCTCTAATGAGGTTTCCCTGGCTGACCGCAGTGACAAACAGACACAGGAGCTAATGGCCATAGTGGACTTGCAGAAAAGGCCTCCCTGAAGTTTGTAATAAATGTGTGATGTCCATGCAGGGCTGTACTGACCATAAACACCAAGAGTTTTTACATGTCATGCTTCAGATGCTGCTAAAACACAAATTAATCTTTTAATTACATGCCCATCAGAGCAGCTAAGTGCCTGCATAGGCCATGCAAGGACAGAGGGGCCGAGGCAAATGCATGGACTATATGCTCACTTTGTTCACGTTGTTCATATTTATATTTAATAAGATCTTAAATTTAGAGGTATTAATTTGAAACACATAAATGCAAGAAAGAAATATTACAAGTTTTTCATTATGTAATGTTTTCATATAAAAATAAAGCATTTTTTGTGTAAAAAAAAATTGGGACATTCAAAACAGAAACATGAAAGAGTCAGGTTTTAATGTCTTGCTTCTTTTTGTTAATATATCAGATACTTATATCAGATCTTATTTAGTACTTGAGTAAACTAGATTTGACTGAAAATTTGCAGAAAGATTCTAATCAGATATCAAAAAAATCCTTCTGTACCTTTTTTCAAAATCTTGTTAAGTACAAGACTGAGAATTTTGGTATATGTAGGTGCTAGTTTAAGGGGTGATCCTTATGTCCCTATGATGGGAAAACGCATTTTGAGAAAATGGCTTTTAAAGTTACAATGTCCCATATAACTCTATGGATGCAAGTTGATTAAATTACATATTCACTGCAGAATGGATAATTTTGTTGTTTCCACATGAAAGACAAGAGACCAAACTGACAAAAAAACAAACAAAAAATAATTTAGCCTGTAGTCTCTCCCCTTAAGATCAAGCATGATCTAGTTTCTAGTTTATATTTTCCACATCCTTGATTGTTACCACCAATTCAATCAAACGCCTCATACAAGTGTGCTTTTTCTTTACATCTTGGCGTTAGTCCAAATAAAGGCTTAAGAAACAAATCCATAAAATTAATTATGGCTTTTGCATGTCTATCGACTGGGAGGGTACTTTTCAATAAATGTGCATTATGTGTGGGTGCATTTGCTGCATACGGCTTTTTTTAATGAATTAGCTTAACTTGTGAGGAGCAATCAGTTGTATATTACAGTATTAATGGTCACAAGTGAACACTCAGGTGTGCATATCCAGGATGTATCGAAAATTTAACTATGCAAAACAACTGCTCGGTATAGTTTTAATATTGGGATATAGTGCATTTATGAGGAAAAACATTTACATATCAATTTGAATAAAGTGAAGTCTTATTGTTGGGGCACCAAATGAAATTTTCAGACCAGTAAGGGGACCTGTTTACTGTCCATCTATATAACTATTGTGATGACAGTACATTTATGGTTACTAACAAGACAACAGGGTAAACACAGATTTTAAACAAAAGGAACTATGGTATGAGAGTAAAAGCCCACAATCTCTCCCCTTGTTTCTTGGCTGTACACCTCCCCCTGGCTCCCCCTGGCTCCGGTATAGCTCAATACGGGACAATCCAAACCCTCCAGTATTAAAATGCCATTATCAGTAAGTATGGCTGTCTGTGTCTGCTAGACAAATGTATTTTGCATCATAATACAATTGTCCCTCCACAGCCTCCATTTAAGTAAAGCAGCATCAATTCCCAGCTTATTGCACCACCATCTTAAAAGCTTTCTCATAAACTGAATGTAATGTCCATTGTTTTGTGTTTATTCCTTTTAAAAGCTGCTCGTGTGAACTGTGTGAAATTCAAAGCCAAGAACAGACAAGTTTAGTAAACAAAAAACTATTCAATAGATTTCAATCAAGCTAAATTATGTGAACAGCTTTAAGCCAAAGCATCCAGCTAAATTCAAACTAGGTCTCATTTATGTAGCATTCATACATTAGCGTCCATACATGTAACGTACCTTCTTTCTGTGATAAGTTTGTAATCTATAAGCCAAGGTAGACTTTTTTTTCTGTATTTTTAATGGGCTCCTGTGTTGTCTGCTTTCTTACACTTGCTGATGCAATAACTGTCTATACTGAGATGAATTAGGTCATCTCAGTCATGTTTTGCTCATATAAAACAATATAAATGTGTACCTGTGTAAGTCAAGTATATAACCGAGAGGAACACAACTCCAGCAGCCAGGGCGACTCCAAGG
>KN472544.1:63715-85198 GCA_000787095.1 Periophthalmodon schlosseri
ACTTAAAGCCAGTGTTTAGTTCACTGATATTAATGGTTCCAGTAGAGCTCTGAAGAGACGATTAGCCCACAACATTAATTCTCGTCCATCATCCTCTGTCAGCATAGAGATAGTGCAGTACAGAGGAGAGGGGAAGCACTGGAGATGAGCTAGTCTAATGACGTGTTAAAATGACCGCTCTATGTGTGTCCTCTGGATGGTATGAAGACAGATCAGTTCAGTGCTTCTCATTCGCACACTGTTCCCTACAGAGCAGTTTAACCGTCCAACAAATCCACACTGAGAATTTGTGAGGATCCACTATGACATACAATATCTCTTCAGTAACCCTAATAAATGTTGATTTTTGCCTACCAATTGATCAACCAAGTGCTACTGGATTTGGTAAGTAATGTAATAATTGGCAACAACCAGACAAACTTATTTATAAAACTTATGTGTGTGTTTTCCCTGAAGTTATGTTGTAAAGAATAATTGTATCAGAACTAAGTGAAAAACACTTGCAGCAGTATAAGGCGGTCTAAAAGGTAAATGCAGTTATATGGTGTTGTGTCGGGCCAGAGTCGAAGACTTACTGTGCCTCCCACAATCCTGCCCAGAGGGTACCACGCTCTCTCATCGAACCAGTTCAGGAACTCGTAGAACCCATTGGTGGTGAGGTGGTGAGTCGACCTGTAGTTGAACCTAAAAATAACAAGAAGACAGTAATGTGATCAGTCAAAAGCCATTTCAATGACTTTGTGTTCGTACTTCGAGGAAGAAGTGAAAGTGAGAATCACTAACATTGATACAAGTTTGGCAAGAAAAATATATTAACTGTACAATGCAAGATGCACTTTTGACTGTATTAGCTTTCTGCAAAAGATTTAGTGGAGTTTGTTTGAGCTAAAATAATGACTAATCCAAAACAATCAAGCCTCAGGACAAATCCATAAAAATAATCCGGCTACATTTAAATCCTGTGGCAAGACAACTTGAGATCAATGCACACTGCCTGACTCAAATTTATAGGAACTAAAATAATACAGAGATTAACAAGGAAGTCACGAAATTACTGAAGCCACAAGAACTGCCAAAATTAGTCGAAAACCCCATTTAATGAGAGGATCTACTGTGACAATCATGAAATTTATTAAAGTTAATTATAATTGATTATCAAAGGCTTCAAAATGGCAGCTTCTATTTTAGAGAATTAGTTCCGCTGACTGTGCCTAGAGAGTCAAATATCAAAAACCAAGGCACAGAAGGGTGAAGTTTAATTTTCTGCAAAGACAAAATCAATTAATATCTATCTTAGAGTTTGAGACATAACAATAGTTGTAATACTGATTGACAATTTAAACCATTTGCAATATAGCAAGACATTTCTAATGTAAACAACATAGGAGTAAATATAGACTAGGCCCCAGTGTTGTATGATTGTCACACATTTCCATTCATCCCTACAGAGAAAACTTGGCTTTGTGATGCGGGTGACAGTTCCAGCTACATCAATGTTGACAGAGACAGGTAATGTATTGCACAAGCACAACAATCCCATGGGCAGACAACATCAGAATAGAAACAGCCAGGATTGCTGTCCTACTGAAAGAGTGGAGCGTCCAACCAATCCACAGGAGATACCCACCTCTAGTCTCTCCCATTGCCTTCATCTCAGCATCCTCTTGCAGTTGTTTATACCTCCCTATTTTATAAAGGGAAACAATATAACATGTGCAGCCTGTAGTAAATACACTTTCTCTATTGTACAAGCTAGCTATGCTCATGCACAGCAGTTAGTCTTTGGTCCCCTGCACATTTCTTGACGCTCAACAAACTAGTGGCCCCCCATAGAAATAAACACAGATTTGATGAGGGTTTGCAGCATATGGTTAGCTCAGGCCCCCAAGGAGATGGCGAGGGATTGAGGCTCTGTACTAGAACAGTGATTCCTTGCAAATGTGGCTGTGCAGAATTCTGCTGCAAGTGCTGCTTGCCCTGGTTACATCCTGGGTAGATTCTTGTTGAGACTTTACAAGCATTTTTAAAATGTATTTATTTAAAGAGGGGTATTACACTTCTTTGCATGGGGTATTAAGTGTTAATGCTTAGCATATTCAAATCACCATGTTACCCTTTATCGTTTTGAAAATGACATTCAACAAAGACAACATATTAACATGTTTAATAAGTTTCATTCTGTTACTGCACATCGCATCCAGTGTTGTTTGTATCACACTTTTGTATATTTATGGAAAACTGTCGCACGGGAGCATGGGTAGTGTAGGCTTGTGGGCTGAGCACTGGACAAAACCATACTGCTAACTGTAAGAAGAGTTCAACTAGTGCCTGGGAGAGATCGCAAGATTACTCAGGCAAGTATGGATGACATAAAACTACTTTTACTGCATTTTTGATTAGGGAATAACATTATATTGTGGTTGATAAAGTGTTGATTTGGCATAATATCCCCTCTTAAAGATAATGACAGAACATTAACATTTATATTAAAAATATGGTGTAAGGCAACACAAGAACAGACTTCAGAAAATCAAAAATCAAAGGAAGGATTGAGTTACTTTTTAACATTTTGCATGAAACATTGAATTAAACAAAGACTTTTCCACTTACACTCATTATCAAGTGCCAATTGTGAAAAGTTATGTGGTGTTGTTCTAACGCAAAGCTTTTGTCCAATCTTCTTCACAACAACAGCACACAGACTGCTGAGGTCTGGCTATGAAAGTAAATATGGCAATTCTGAATTCATTTGGCCCATGCTTATGTGTCTAATAGAATCTAGGCCAGAGTAGAAACTCAAAATGAAGTGAGCAATCCAGACGGTCCTGAAAACTACACAGATCCACAGATGGCAAACATATTTAAAACACTTCAAACTCATTTTAACTGATTAGTCATGTACCATAATGACCACAACCACTTCTAATGCAGCACACATCCCTGTCGAAACACAATGAACAAGTGCAACAGCTGCCATCATTAACCAGGAATTGAGAGTTAGTTGTTGAACAGCAAAAATGAATGGCTGCCAACTTAGAATACGATACGATACAACTCATGATCTCATCTAAGGCTGAACAATTTTGGATGAATGCGTAATTGTGATTTTTCTAACAAGCATAGCCAAAAAAATTGCAATTTATGGTTTAATAGTAGGATTCAGTTCACAGTGCACTTTTTTTTAAAGGTTTTTTGGTCCACAGGCTTTATTTGACAGGACAGCGTGAAAGGAGTGAAGAGCAGGGAATTATATAGAGGCATTATATAAAGTGGGAACCTGATTAGGGGTGCACTGATACTGGTATCGAATATCGGCGGCGATACAGGAAAATTAGCTGGATCCCTGCTATTGGTTCCCTGATATCGGTTCAGCCAATATCTTGGCTGGGCCTTTTATTGGATGTTATAGGACTATTTACTGGCAAATTTTGGCCTGGAATGTTCATGTTTCATACAAAGCTATTCAACAGTTACCTGGATAAATAACACAATTAGATACTTTATGTAGTGAGTTAACCGTTTTGATGAAAATAAAATGGCTTTTTCAGTCCCTAAGCTAGTATCAGTTAATATCGGGTATCAACAGATACCAAAAGCCAAAGTATCGATATCAATATCGGAACTGAAAAAGCTGGATCGGTGCATCCCTAAACCTGACCAGAGGGTCAGGAAGTACACAGTTTGCATGCTAGTTATTGTTAGCATTACCCCAAGTACAAAACTCCCCTCTGGTCTCTGGAGGTAATAGGTTTATAAACTCATCAGTGCAAATAATTTGATTGTACAGACAACTCTGGACAGCTGCAAACCATTTAAAATGAACTATTTTGTAATTGTTTCTGACCAGTCAAATTGCGATTGATTTTACAGACCAAATCAAATCTTTGTGGCAGTATTTGTTGGTGGTGATACTCTCTATGCTCAAACACAGACATTTCTCCCTCTCACTCCTCTTATTTGTCAGTCTCTGTCATGTTGTAACAAGGTCGGACAGGCAGGACAGGCAGGACAGGTAGGACAGGTAGGACAAACGAATTTAACCAATCAGATGGAAGTGAACTCTCAAGAAAAGCAGATATTTGAAGTTACCTCTAAAAACAGTTGAAAAGTGATGAAGAGTTCAATAGTAATGAAATCGGAACTGTGATTTTAGCCCTAGAAATATGCGATATAGATTGTTTGGCAGACCCCTATTGGAAATTTTCAAATAATTGACTAAGTCTCTGATGCAAGGTCATAATGGTTATATTGCCACATTCCAATCTCTATTAAATCTGCCACTGCTTTAGCCAATATGTGACTGGTGCCTTGGCTGCGTTCAAGTCATCCTATGAACCAACAATAGTGAATGGATGAGTTACAGTTGCAGCAGAGAGAGCCAAGGCAGTGTCCAGTCTGTGCAGGATTGGGTTTTAATGAAGCTGAATCAAAGACTGAATATCCCATTTGTCGGAAATTGAATCTATGAGAGTTTGGAGCAGGTGCTTTGTACAACACACCTTCCTCATGCTGCAAGTGGCTAAACTAATAATGATTTATGCTGGTGAGGATGCTGGTTGAACTGGGCAGATTATTCAAACTTAAAGTTAATATGTTTAGAGCCAGGAGGGATTTGTGCATAGTATAGATTCAACCCACTAAAGCACAACAGTGTTTATTTTTACCTTTTAGCTTAAATGCTGCCATTGCGCACAACATGTTAAAGTTAGCTTTCCCCCCATAGAAAACTATCCAAAACTGTGCAATGGAAATATTAGCAGTTTAGCGGCTGGTCAAGTTAAGACTGAAGAAACTATCACAGTGTGTCATTCACCCACTTGGCATTGCAGATTAAAACTATCAAACTCACTTGGAGATTGATTACACTGTAAATCCTTGTCGCCTTTTATTGGCTCGGCTCTTGGGGCTTACTGTAAAATCCACTGAGATCCAACAACAACACACTGAACCAAAACAAATACCAGGATTCAATATTACAGTGGGTGTCCTTGTCACATTAAGTAGCAAACTCAAATGAATGCTTATTATGACTAACCAGCTCTAAACAGGGAGATTAATAAATAAGAACAAATAAATGAAATAAATCTCTCAAATAAATTCATTGTGCAACATTGTCTCAACAAAATCCAGAGCTTTCTGAAAAAGGACAACTGTTTAAAAAAAAAAGTTGTTGTAAGGCACTGAAGAATACTGCATATGATCAGCAGTGAAAATCCAAAGTTATTCATATTTTAGCGCATAAGTCCTCCTGGCGAATACGTACATTTTATTTTGACAGCAACCTTAAACCCCTGACAGCAAACCTCCCGGGACATTTGAGCATTCACAGAGGTCGGAGCAATAGGCTTTCAGTGCTCAATGCTATTTAATATTTACTGACTCAAACAAACAACTATCTGCTGCCTTTCAACAAATGTATATTTTATGTTTGGGGAACAGTGACTCACGAGGTCGTCAGAGGTTTTGGCTTATTTGCAAAATATACGGAGGGGATAGATCAATTGTTTTGACTGTGCCATGCAGCGGTGACTGCTTTGAAATCAGTGACCCCACATTAAATGTTGGGGCTGCATGTTTAATGCAATAGTTTGTATTATCTCATTCACAAAAGATTTCCCCAATGGCCAATGGGTAGAATATAATCACTGAATACATGACCATTTTCTGTAGTTTGCAGAACATTTTTAGTGGAGAGGGGAGAGAAAAAAATCGAAAAATCTAATTTTGGGAGGAAAAAAAAATCAACTATTTTATTTTCAAGCAAAATTGCCCAGCCCTAGGTCAAAATAAATCAGCTGTGTACTGTCTGCATCCAACTATAAAGCGTTATTGTCATAGGATCATAGTGTGTGGTTAGCATACTAGTTGTTGTTAGCTTTACTGTGACTGCAAAACTCTGCTCTAGCCCATGAAAGTCGTGAAAATTGTGTATAAACTCATAGCGGTGAATAATTAGGATGCTCACAATCCATAAACTAAGTGAGGAATGTTTTCTGATCAAACCAAAAACATCTAAATTATCAAAACAAACGGTGAGATGGCGGGATAGCAGACTGATTGATTCCCACCCCCTTGACATCACCTACATGTAGCCTATATCAACATGCAGCAGCTCTCTTCCAGTCACGACTGTGTAATGTGGGTGACTAATATCAACACCACAAATAAATTACTGGCAGACATTTTACAGCAATCCAGCAATAAACAGATCCGTGCTTCTTCCTTAATAACTCTTTGCCTTTTTGTCCTACATTTGAACCACAGTGGTACAGCTAAATCTGGCAAATGTCCAAATAAGTGAAGCCAAGTGAGTCAACCTTTAACAGGCCACACAGCGACCCTCTCCAGCTGTCGCCAACGAAAGAAAAGAAGCCTCATTCAGAAAAAGGGCTATAGAAAACTATAGAAATGTAAAAATATGGTATCAAAAGTCTAACATCTTTATGGACTTGCATTATATTAAACTGTAAAGTAATGAATCCAAAATGCATCGTTAAGTGTTCAAAAAAATACATATACATTTTGCGACCTTGACTTGTGACGACTATGTAGTATGGATAGAAATAAACTAAAATAAAACTTATGTGATTTAAAAGCAAATTGTAAAGGTAAATTATTGCTTAGTTACGCCCAAAAGGATACACAATCACTCTCCCATACTAAACTCAATCCGACTTGCCTTAAAATATTTACTATAGACAGCACTATATTCAGGAAGCAACTAGTGCCTTTACTATAACAGGCTGATTGTAGTGATCATTAGAGGTATATGAGGGCTGTATAGTTAGTAATACAACCCATCAATCAAGTTTCTTTGTGTTGAATCCAGGCTCACAATTGGTGTTTATTTAAAAGACATAACAAAGCAACGCGCCAGCAGGTGCACACAGTTTTGCTTTAATAATAGAACTGTTCTGTGATTTACACAGTCAGTGATATTTAAGAGCACCTTATCAACAACGCTCAACCTGAACATCAGGGAATATTTTTCACAGTCAATCAACAGAGGATGACATCTGCAGTATCAAGTGGCTACAAATAAAGCAACTGGGGTAGGAAACCTATGTAAATTAACTTTAGAGCTGATGAATTAGTTCCTCAGATAAAAGAAAATTTTAAAAAATCATATCTAATGCAGTGAATGCTATGTTATTGTAGTGTTCACTGATCATCATGGAACTATTATAATTAAAAATTACCATCAAGCATAAAGAACATTTTCAAGTAATCTTTAGTCACTATACGTTCAACTTGCACAATATTTACAGAGAGCAGAAAGTTAAAGAAGAGATGGAAATAAAAAAGTGGCCAGAAGTATGAGATTTGAAGGTCATATTTGCTTTAATCACCACAGTGAGATTGGTTTGCAGCAGAGAGATCTGCCGCTCCAGACCGTGACTTCTTCGACCCCTATGACCCCAACCATCGTTGCCTCACTGTTGTATGAGGAGATAGAGGTTATAGAGGGCATTTTGTTTCAGAGATTTTGAGTTTCAAAGCCTTTTGGAGACTGGCAGGAGCATGTACACAAGTGGACTGGGGTCAGTGCAGCCTGGGGTGAAGTAGATGGAAACTATAATAGCCTTCGTCCACCTGTCTGTCTGTCAGTGGCATTACCATGTGGTGTAACCTAGAGTGCTTTTCGATCAGCAAAGCAAAACACATCTCTCACCTCCTACCTTTTCATCTGTGTGCAATGGCAAACAAGCTCCTAAATTACTATCATCATCTCCAAACTGTGCCTCCTGTTTTAGGTACAAATCTAATTTCACAGTCCACGGGAAAGAAGAGAGGCAGCTACTCGTCCTGTGATTTTTCATTGTTTGGCTTTGGTTTGAACGCATGGCTGAAATCTGAGACGAAGTTACAGCGGGAGATGGAGGAGAAGAGGTGGAACGTTAATGGAAATGGCAGCAGGTGAAGTATACAGCAAAGGGTTGAAGCTAAAAGGGGGTAAGGCGGAAAGATTCTGCAACTTGTACCTGCTCCAAAAATGACTTTACATTTTAGATAATTACATATTACAAAAAGTGTAACATTAGTTTGGATAATTTGTTCCATAATCCAAGCCAACATGAATTTGCCTTTCTGAGTAATGTGTTTGCTAACATTTGCATATTTCATAAAAGCGTTTACTGTGAAGTCTCATAATTTTCCATGTGCGGTTTTAGCATGCATCAACCGTGCAATGCAGCTAATATAAACAACTTTGGTAGCTATTAACCAAATAGCCAAATCCCAAATATTGGAGGCTTGATAAATTAGCGACGAGTGGAATCAACTTAAAGGACAAATAGTATGTCATTTCTATTGTTATTGGCCTTTAAACATGCTTGAGTATGTTTTAGAACTTAAAATAATACACAATAGACAATGGACACCTTGTTCCCACAGATGCTCTCCATATCCTGGGAACTGGTGTTAAAACGCCATGTACTGCCAGGAATTTTACTATAAAAAAACCCCAAAAAAAACTACATGGGGTTAGTAACCTTTTCCGACATGCCAACAGAAGCATGCAGTCGTAATGAACGCGATTTGGCAGCAGAAATGCTTAGAACGAGTCTGGCAATGATGTATGTACTTTTTGAGTGTTTAGAAGGATTGGACTTATTAAACAGGATTAATCAAATAAGTGTATTTGAATCTAAACACAACTCCAGGTGTGTTTTTGATGAGGGAATAATGTTGTAAGACGGTTAAATGCTTAAAAGAGCACATTTTGCACAGTATGTGTCCTTAAAATATTAGCCTTTGCCTAGACCTATTCCACATTATGTTATCAGCCTATTGTAGATTTGTTAAAGGCAAAGGCAGAGCATGGAGGAGAGTAAGCCGGTTTAATGCTCAGAGCAGGACTTCACACAAAAGCATTTAGTCACATCTCAAATTCCTCTAAATCCTGCGCCGCTGTGAACCGGGACATGCGTGGAGCTGTGATTAAAAAAAGGTCACAAAAAGAGGTTATGGAGATGGGACAGACAATTGGATAAAACTATTAACATACATTTGACACTCAAACAAGTTCAACTCAAGCACAAAAGGTTCTTAGACAGATATGTACTTAAAGGTGCCAGCTGCCAAGAGAATATAAAATGATTTGAGGGAATATAAAATTATTTGAGGGTTTAAAAACATGCAACAACAGTATAATTCATAATTCCAATCCTCTTTATAGCACTTTTGCTTCCAAAACTTTGGATTCAAACAAAAGCAACAGGCTAGAAGTCAATAAACAAAGCCAGCTACAATTCAAAGATTACTTAAAACTCTCTAAATGTATATATTCAATCTTGTCACGTGCACAGTACTACACAGAAACAGAATCATTTATTAAAGACCACACAAAACGTTGGTGGAAATCGTTTCTGGTACAGCAAGAAATGCTCACATCTCCAGTGTCAGTTACACAACAAAAGGGTTAGACAACATGCATACACAATACAACACGTAACCGGTAATAAACAGGTTACATAAGAGAATATTTTGGCAATCAAAAAGATAAAAATGTTATTCTTAAAAACAATGTACATGCAGTGGAAACTCAGCTGTGAGGGAGGAGCATGTGTCGGCCCAAAGCACTTACCTTGCCAATTGCTTAGACCCAGAATTATTAAAAGCCTCTTCCCTGGACAGACACTATGGCACATTATCAAATATACATGAACCATGAGCTTTAAAGCTAAAGGGAGAAAAGATACTGAAGACGCTATCATCAAACTAATGTACATTTTTTGGACTTGTCTGCTGTGTCAAGTTTCTGCTAATGGTACAGATTCACTATCCTTAAAATTTTAACTCAAAGTTCAAGAGATATTTCAGGTGAATTCATTGCACTTAATATGAATTGTGACACTGTAATTATTGACTCCTTTTTACCGTATTGAAATTCGGGATTCTCAAGTGTGGTTTAATCCAGGATGTGACTAACTTCAAAATTATTTTTGCTTGCTGTATTTTCCTTCATCACAGGAAATCATTTAACCCTTAGTGTCAAGTGCTTCACATGCTGACATTTTAAGTTCATCACAGTGGATCATTCCAGGCAAATCTATAACATTACCAAGGAGTGAAAGCAGTGGTAAAACCTTCACCATAAAAGTTGCATAGTGCATAATTAAATGTGTCAAGAACAGATTCCAAAGCCCAGGATGAGCATTTAAGCAAGACTTGAAGCAAACATCCTCGATACAAATGTCTGTTCATCTCCAAAGTTAGCCCTAAATTCAAAGAGCTGTCTCTGTCAATTCACATCTCTGAAAAGTAAAAAGCATGTCTGTTAAAAGGATGGGTCCATAGCACTGGTCCACAGCACTTTGGGTTGGTCAGTGATACCAACAACCCCACAACAACACTGCCTCAGCCCATTGCAGTCATGATGATTATTTAATGAGCAGTACCATTGCCTCTTCAGGCAGCTTACTGAGCATCACAGTGGATAGTAGGAGGAGCGGGGGCCATTCAAAAGGCAATGAGAAATATAATCAAGATTTATGGAGTGTACAGAGGGCTGTCGCGGTAACCGCAATGTTGCAATACCACGGTATGATCAATCACACCGCACAAGGGCACCGCATTGTGCATTTTACGCACATGCCCGGCGGAATTTTACTATTCAACTATGAACCAATTCATGTTTCCACGGCTGTGGAGATGCTGGGAATATGTATCAGAGGACAGTGGTGAGACAGGAAAAGCTGCCTCTGCCACTTTAAGAAAAGCCATGTCGGTGCTAAAGCTAAACGCTAGCACATCCCTTCAGTCAGAGGGCTTGAGTCTCGAGCAGACGGGTTTACTGTGGATGTACGGCCTTTACGCGTTACTTACTGGAGGAGCGGCAGACTTGAATGCAAATCCACTCATCGAGCAGAGGTAAAACCACATGAAGTTTGGCTCAGCACTTAACCTGTGCTCTGCCGGCAGAGCTGACAAGTGTCCACAAGTGCTCTGTCCCACATGAGTTTAGTGCAGGACAGCGTTATAACATAACATAATATATCCTCGTCTCTAAAACTACATTACACAACTACACTACTACAGAGGTGGCGGTTTCTGACACATGCACGTGCGTGTCTGTCACTGATGCCTGGCAGTACAAACCCAATTTACACATATCATTATGGGCCTATGTGCTATACTGCATACACCGCACACCGTGATGCTGAGGCACGTAAAGTTACTGCAAGGGAAATTCTTTAACCGCGGCAGTCCTAGTACAGAGACCACACACAACTCACAAGTCACTCACAACCAGATTCAATCCAATGCCCTAATTGGTCAGTTTTATTATTCAGAATGGACAGTGTTTATAAAGCAACTCCTTTTCCCTTTTAGGTCTGTCATTGTGACTATGGATACATTTCTTTGAAAAGCCACCACCAAAGAGGAGCAGTGGTGTCAATGTTGCATGTTACATAACACAACTTTACCTAGTTGACAATGAATGGAATGTTTTTACTAATAGCTTCAATAAGCTTAAAGTAGCTTTTGCAAATTGAGCAGACAATTGCAAAGGGGCTGCAACTAATTATTATTTTGTTAATCGATTAATATAGTGACTATTCATATACATTAGTATACATTAGTTGTTTAGATTGCGAAAAGTCTGTGAATAGATATTTTTGTACCCAGATAAAGCTGTGAAGCAGCTTGAGGACATTGTGGTGGAACATACTTTCATCAAAAACACAAAATTCGCCCATTTCCTGTGTCATTTGTATGTAATTCCTGATCTGTGAGTCGTAAAAGCTCTTCTCTCAGCTCATGACATATTCTGGAGTTTCGATTGGTTGCAATTAATTGATTAACTTGCTGCAGCCCTAACAGACAGTATATTTTTACCGTACTCTCAGTGGTAAAAGTAAAGAGTGTTCAGTCTTCAGCAGTGAGTTGCAGAAAGTGTGTAGGCTCATTGGTTTGACAGTAATACAGGCTCTTCCCAAAGCCTCTATTAAATATGTGCATTAACACTGACCCGAAGGCCTCCTCCATAAAACCAGAGCAGTTAAGTGATGACAAAGTTGTTTCCTGGCATCTGCAGAATCCCCCTAATAACATTTACTACTTGGGGGAAAAATGTCTAAAATATGGGTCATTTGTAAATTGCCCACCTTTTCAATGATATATTGTGGCAAGAACATAATAGTACATTTTGATATCAGATCGCTGCATAACTGATTTGGATGAATCACAGTTTGCTCTTAGGCTCCAATTTAAAGACTCAAATTTTGCAATTTCAATTATGCAATTTTAAGCACAGTTCTACGTGGAGATTTAAATGGCAAATTAACAAATTATGAAAATAAATAAAGCAAGGCATCTGCTCCAAGAAATAGACTGCAGAAAACATTTGTGCATCCAAATGCCTATGGCAATATTCTACAAGAAAAATATTTTGTACAAATCTAAAAAACGTTAGTAAAACACAAGTTGTCACATTCACAATTGACATTGATAATACTTGCTATGGCTGACCTCCATTTAGCTTGTCACGAGGTCCAATTTCTCAGCCCAGCTTGTCACTATGGGTTGTTAGATGCTTACTTAGAATAAAGCAGATGCACAAAGTAGAAAAAATAGCCTGTAATAAAAGTACTGCTGAGCTTAAAATTCAACAAAATGCAATTTCCCCTTCAGCTCTGTGGGTGAACACTTATCACGTTAACATTTGAGAACATACTTGGAGAAGTTTTCTCCGAGGCAACTGGCCACACAGGTTCAATTTCCCCCAAGTTAAATGACATCAAACAACATTTTCTGCTCAAATGTCAGCAAGAAACTCTCCAAACACGCTGCTCCCAGAAAATAATCGTGCTCTGGCCATTTGTGTGTTTTTACTTCAATAAGCCAATTTTGTTTCAATCTCAACAGAATTTGCTGGAGGACTGCCGCTTAGTGAAGACACTTACAGAACAATAAAATCAGGGTTTATGGCGAATACACGCTACAGCTACTGGGAATATAAAAGGCAGATCTACTGGATATTTAATGTCTTGCTTACACAATGAGAGAATAAAATAAACGTCTGTGAGTATAGTATATTCCTCCATGTTTGTCCATATGTTAGAAGCACATCATAGCACACACATTTTTCACATTTTTTAAATCTTTAAACAGTTGTTGCTAGTTTAAATATAAATGCTCTATCCATCATTGTGGTTGAAACAAACAAAACTTCCCAGGGAGATGGGGAAAATGGAACCCATTTTCCCATTGAAAAAAAACAAACAAAAAAACAAAATAAAGTTGATAACAGAAGGGCAAAAATAACAGTACAAGATATTAGTTTATTATAGTCACATCACCAATAACATCTAGGTATGTACTAAAAGGCCAAACAAAAAAACACCCATGACATCAGAGTCTCAAGCCTAGACCAAAGTGCAATTACTCCAATATTAGAAACAGGGACAGTCCCAGGACTTGGGACTTTACCAGATCCAGTTTAGAGAAGCCTGGAGGTCTGAATTTTAAATTTGAGTTCACGGTGGGACTGTGGTGGGCGTCCGTAGAGAACATGATGAAAGGGGCAATATGCTGCATGCGCCTGCAATGTCCCATTTGTCATTTTGGCTCAAAGCACAAAGAGAAACTCACAAGCACCTATTTCTGCTGAGGCCAGATAGTAATGGTGCAATAAGCAGTCTGTAAAGAGTGGATGATTTACAATGAACAAAACAGTGCTTTCAGAATTACCTGAAAATAAACAACCCAATGTAAAGTAAATTAATGATTTAAATATAAAAAAAGATAAAATAAAAACAAATCACTGCAGTATAAACAGTCATTTTTACTACCGTATCCAACTTCTAGCTTCACCGCTGCTTGCTGTATTTGGATGCAGTTTCTATGGTTACCTTCAGTTTGTTATGTGGGACTCTTTTCCCACACATTTAATTTCATTCAGATGTGGCTTGTATTTACAAAGGCATCAATGTTCACCATCCTTCCGTGACTAGATTTACCGGCTCAATAGCATCTGTCACATCAATATCCTCGTCCAAGGTAGTCCATTGTCCAAAGCAACACTGTCATAGCCACTGTGCCCACTGTGACGTCTGAGATGGTCTGTGCAGGCCTGATGCAAAACAACAGACAAAATAATGGAGAAAGGATACAGCCTCCGCTATCTATAATCTAGCTCTTGATCAGATAATCTTTTCCGCCCATACCCGTTTAAGGTTGGAGGCACAGAAGAATCAAACATTCAAAAAATAAGAACACACAAACAGAAATGGGGATAATCTTGAGTGCAAGAGGTTAGCATAGCATACCTATGACACTACAGACTAGAGATTGACTCATATTTTTTTTTCCATGGCCGATGCTGATTGTTTAGGATCCACAGAAACCGATGGCCAATAAACTCTGGGGAAAATAATCAAAATCGGCGCAAAAATGTCGACAAAGTATACGATTTGAAATGACTACAAACTCATCCACAAATCAGTTTTACTACAAAGTGGATACGAGAACTGTGTAGTCATGTTTTGTGCAGTTTCTTCTTCACATTAGTGTTGAAATAAAGCCTAGATGCCTATAGAATATGCATCTGGTTAGCCTAAACAAAACAAAGATTTAAGGCTGATAGTCGATGTGTTAAAAAGTGGAAATATTGGCACAGTATATCAGTCTATCTCTAGCACATCTCCTGGTAAAGTCTAGTAAACATAAAGCTTACTAGATCTAGCAAAAAATAACAAGTAAATGTCAAAATGACATAGCCACAACACAGTTTTTTTCCATTATAGAGTATAATTTATGCAGCAAATTCTCCAATCTCCATGTTACATCAGTCGACAAACATGCTCTTTAATGTGTTGTGAGTTGCAAACTGGGACGAAGGCTGTGTTCTCCTCCTGCTAAATATTTAACACAGATCAGCCCCGTTTGTTGTCACATTAGAAGATTCATCGGCTGTGAAGTGAGAGCACCGCCATTATGTTAATTTCTGCCTTTGTTTGTACATTTAATCAGGATAACCGTGCAGCTTTGATGAGGAGTTAGTGGAGCAGTCAGTTTTCTGTTAACAGCTTTAATGTGGATCTGAGGAAGAAGGAAACCAAGGGGGTATTGGCGAGGACTTCAGTTGCAACTTGTAAGTACTAATCCTCCAGCTATACGCTTCTGACCAAGATCCTGGCTCAAGATCTGGAAGCATGTTCTACACTGTGATTGCAAACTACTCCAAAGGGAATGCCTCCATAGCACGGACTGGAATATGGGACAAATGCAGTGGACCTATATATATTACAAACTGTAAGGATAAGGGTTATAGGGTAGGGCTGGACAATATGAGAAAACATATGATATTCGATAACTATGTTTTGTATTGTGATAATGATATTACTGAGACATTTAAATATATATTTTGGCTGAATAAGATCAGTTAAATCAAAACAAAAACGTTACATAACTTTTACATTTACTAGTCAAACTTAACCAAGACCAACCCAAGCCTAATGTAGGACCTAATAAGGAAAATCATGAATACAATCTGCCTTCTTGTCAAATTTTCCTTTCAAAAACAGTACATTTCTGTAAAATGAGGGATCCTTGTGTTTTTGAAATATTGATATTTTTGCAATATATTGTGCAGCCCTAGTAGAGAGTATGGTTTTGTGGTTTATTTTACAGTCCTTTCACATTTTATGTGACAGTCGAACTACAGGTACAATTTTGCACATGTCTGATGGATTACCATAACATCGCCTGAATATTGTAATCGAGATAACAAAGATTGAGAATATAGGTTTTCTCCACCCTAGCATGAATAAAACTCATTTATATTTTTTAGCATTAGCATCATGGAAAATTTCACAATATCTTCTCCCTACTCCAACAAACTACAGTATAATAATAACATGTACCGGTAATCAATAATGAAACGCAAACACAGGAAATTGCGATTTCCTCTGAACTCAATTTTACGATGCTCCTCCATGACACCCGAAGTACACACACTGCCAAAACGTACTGTAGCTAGCTGACCCACTGAAGCATGGCTAATTTATGAATGCTGAGTTTCTGCTTCAAGTGAGCGCTCCAGCATTTTGCATAGTGACAGAGAAATATGAAACCCATTCAACTAGCAGTTATAGGACATTTTAGGGAAAGCTAAATATTGGGCAGAGAGTTTTAGAGGCTTACAAATGTCCAATAAAATAAAAGAGCTAAGTACTGTGGGCATATGTGCAGAGACAAAACAAATGGGATATTCTGTTATGGGTCATTTTACAACATATCCAATATACAGTATGTCCAGTGTATGATGAATGTGCTCTGTGCAGTTGTATTGTGTCTTGTAAATTTGTGCAGCACACCATTCTGCCCTTACAACAAAAAGTTGATGGCGGCTACTTTAGTTTTGTGATCTAAAACAATAACTCTTCTTCCGCTGATGTTCGTCTTCACTCACATAGTTAACACAAAATCAGTTTACCACCATGACAGTGACAAGTCCTAAGCACATTTAGAAAAAATTAATAAATAGATTAAAAAAAAAAAAAAGTGGCATACATACCATATATACAAGTTTGCTGTGTGCAAAGATTCATTTTCAAGCCACCAATTTTCCCAAGATGTTTGGGTCTTTTGCTTTCAGATAATTTTGCAATTTGTATACAGTTTACATAGCCATCTACTGCATTTGCAATTTATGCGTCTGCTAATACAGCAAACAATAAAAACATGACAGTGAGATTGATAACAGGTGGAAACAGTGGGAGCGCTATAACAGAGCCTAGAGGCAGGCCGCATATGTTTACTCACCAAATGAACCAGAAAAAAAATGCTCTCTACGCTAACACACATCAGGCCACTTACCAAGCTCATACGAACAGATAGAAGATGTTACGAAATGATTACACATGACATTTGAGTTTAATAAGACAGAGTGCAACCACAGCAAATAGAAAATGTAAAGCTGGTGCCTGATTGGTCGCTCAGAAATGGGTGTCATTTATGATGGAGGAACTACAGGCAGCAGGTAAATTATACGCAAATGAGAACGTACCCAGACAAGTCATTACTGTATGAGGTAGACTAAAATAAACATACCTATAAAACAGACAAAGAAAGAACTTTGAGTAAAACACAGACTTCCTGGATAATGCAGTTTTCCTTTCAAACTGAGATATCTTCCAAAAGAGTACAAAAGTACATGCTGAAAATAGTATCAACAAAATACCTCAACCGAACAAATGAGGTATTTTGTCTCACCAACTAACACAAAAGCTATCACCTCAGAGTAGGGCAATTTTAGATAAAAATAAGTGCCTACCAGCTATCAGCTATCTCACTGTGAAAATGTAGAATAAATGGACCACCCAAATCCGCTACAATGACATCCGATCAGAAATAGTTTGTGAAAGTATGAACAATGCAAAATAACCTTTAGTGGTCAGCTTGGTATGGAAGATACATTTATTTATACATTTATACAATTGAATAGAATGTATAATAATGTAATGAAATAAATAAATAATAAATATCTTCATGTTTATTACAAAAGAAAAATGTGTAAATATGTTTTATTACTATAGTTGTGTTACAAAATTGAAAGACAGCCACACTGAAACATCAGGAAATGCATCTACTGTATGAATCCATTTTAGATTTAATCAAACTTTTACAAGTTTTGCTACTGAAGATAAGAAAACATTTACTTTGCACACAGTGTCACGTATCTTTAGCACAACATAACAGTGACAAACTGTTGACATTCTAAAAAAAAAAAAAAAAAAAACCATTTAGATGTAAGGAAAATCCAAGATCAAACACGCAACAAACTTCTCTTTTGCCTCCTTTTGAAAAGAGATGAGCTACAGTCATGTCATCATTTCTCACAACATTTTTACATGAATAGATCCTTTCTGACTGCTTCTTTGATCATATTCACATTATTCAAACATATGGCATCAACCAGTCTGATGTGGACCCAATTAAAAATGATACAATAAGCATGAGTGTAAAGATCTGAAGCAAAAACATGGAATAAGGATAAAGCTGCGTTTTTAAGCCACATTCATGAGTTCTTAAAGTGATGTTGAGAAATAGAGCGGCTTTATTTGGGCATTATGCAGTTAATTAGGATGTCTTACCAGCTCAAATAAAATCTTAGAGGTTTATGTTTGGAAATGATCCCAGTGCATTTAAATTAAAGGCCTATCCAATTACTCGTTATCTATCAGTGTCCAGTGGTGATATTGCTTGTATGTTTATCTACAAAACACTGTGTCATCTTAATTGAGTTTTTTTATGTAAAAGTTGCAGTCACAGTCCACAAAAGCACTCTTTAGATAAGACTGGCAAACCGGAAGAGACGTGCTAAAACATTTCTAAAACTCAAGCCTACAACTCGTGTGTGTGTGTGTGTGTGTGTGTGTGTGTGTGTGTGTGTGTGTGTGTGTGTGTGTGTGTGTGTGTGTGTGTATGTATAGGATTGCTGTATGCTGATGCCAAATAAAATGAAATAAGACATTTAATAACACTCAAAATAATTGCCTGTAAAGATGATTTAAAAAATAATAAGATGGAGCTGGTCAAATACTCTTTTATTATAAGCTATTAAAGTGCGGCCTTTGAGTGTAAAACTCATTTGAGCATCAATACAGCAAATACATTAACATAGGACAAAATTTGAGCTTTTTCCTGAACAGTTTTAGTGTCATTTTGAGCTTTGTAAGAACTAGTATAAGATCTCATGGGAACAAAAAAAGTACCATTATTTTGTTTTATCTTCATTGTGGTATCATAATCTGTATCGAGTATTGAATCAATTCCTTAGTATCGAAATCGAATTTTCGATTGAAATTTTAGTACTGTGACAACACTACAATACACTAAATAATAAAAAAAATTGAATTAAAAGACTTGATACAAAAAATACATAAATCACTCTTGTGCTTTTACTTTATGGATAAAATACCTGGACAGGCTCAGGAATGTCTGGTGTCATAGATATCCCATTAGAAACTAATGACAGCACTGACTGTTTTAAGCACAAGGCCCTTTTCTCAGCACTGAAAAGTCACACTTGCTCTAAAAGGTCTTCACTTCCAGCTGGAGCGGTGTTTTTTTTAATTTTTTTAAGAGCAAGGTCAGACCACCTCACCTCCACACACAGAGGCAGCCTAAAGAGAGGCCAATTAAGAGTTGACAGAGGTACACAGCACGATAGAGGGAGAGTGGGTGGTAAACAAGATCGCTATAAACTATAAAGTGTCACAACTACTGCTCCTGCTACAACTCCTCAGAGGTCAGATACTGCAGGGGAAGAACACCCAAGTCTGTTAAACTCCAATGGATCCATTTTACAGGAAAACTGTAAAGGAGGAGCAAGAATCAAGATTGTAAGCTCAGTGTCACAGAGTTTAGCATAGAACATTCTCCTTATTCCGAAAGTTGCCGGTGCCGCCACAAGCGTCATTTGGGTTGTATTATTTTGCATGTGGCCAATCCTGACAGCGAATAAGTTCTATACGGACTATAATATTTTAAAGGCTCACAGAGAATCGGCTCATTGTTGCCTTGTTGGTGAACATGAACACTTTACACAAATCAGCCTTCTTATATCATATTCTAGCAAAACATTTCTCAAATTCTCCATTTAAATGAATGGGATTCTCCGGAAGTGCCACCACAATGAACGTGCAGTTTAGTAGCATTTAGAGGCAGAAGAGGGTGGGGCGGAATAAGGTCAATAGAACACTTTTGTTTTTCAATTCCATAAATTTTGGGGTGCCAACACAACATTTGCATTGCAAGCCTCTTTCACAAGCCAGCTTTCGCCAATAAAACTTGTTTAACTAATGCTGTATATTTGCTGATAAATAATCAATGAATAATTGCACATCCCAAGCACAAATAAAGTTGCTATTAAAAAACATTGCTTGATCATAACTTAAAGTGGGACTAAGCACCTAAACTTTGCCCACAATCACATTTCAAATAAAGCTGCTAAAAAGGGCAGTACATATGGGCTACAAAAAGAGTGAGGGGGAGGAGGGACGGGGTCTGATAGTATAAGAAACAGTGTGATTGGTCTAACAGGTACCCACATTTCAAGCTCTGTTTCTGCAGGTGTTTGTAATTACAAACACCTGGCTGTAATCAGGGCAGTCTTTTGTGATGTCACCTGCTACTTAAAATTGCAGAGGCCACTCAACGCAGCACAAAGAGATTCAAATGTTTTTGTATACATATACACACACACACACACACACACCTACCTTAGCATGGGCTTTAGCTACACTAAAAAAGACAAAGTTCTAGATACCTGCACGTGGAATGAGGTCATCCAGTTTTCAATATCTAGAAAAAATTGCCATCATAACTTTATCTTCCTCAACAAGCAAGGCAAATTTTCCTTCAATCAATCTGTCAATCAATCGGTGCTGCACAATGTAAAGGAAAGACTAGAGCCAAAGGGCATGAAAAGCAATTAGAAAGGACAAGATGTTGAAAGGAAACTACACAGAACTATAAGCACTACGTTGCCCCAGGTGTCTTTTGCACTAAATAAAGAAGCCACCAGGTATAGTGGAGTATCGATCTGTGGCATCAGTCAGTGTTCTCATTATGTGTGGGACTGTTTTATTTATTTTATTTTAATTTCTCTTTACTTATACAGGGAGAGCCCAATGAGAGTACCAGACTCTCTTTTTTTATGAACACCCGTTTAAACAATAACAACTGCATAGGTTCATTTAAAAAATTAAAAACAGGAGCAGGTGTGATTATAAATGTTTATCCCCACCAGATTATTAAAGTGCATTAGTGGCACCAATGCATGTCCTTGAAATGAAATCCATTTTTGGGAAGCAAAATAACTGAAAGCTTTTTTTCCCCATTTCAGTTCTAGTGCGACCAGTTTTTAGACATAGACAATCACGAGATCTTGTATTAAAAGTTCCCGTATCAAACAAGTGAGATATTCAGGCAGTCTATCAAGTAGTCCCTTATAAATACATTTTATACAGTGTTGTTCTCTTGTGACAGATAGTGATGGCCAACCTACTTTTTCATAGAGTGAACAGTGATGGGTTTTAAATTCATCACGTTATGAAACAAAGTACTGAGTGAAAAAGTGTATCTAAAGGTTTCAAAGCTATTTATTTAGCCCTTATTGTTGAGGCAATTTAAGGACAATATTTTACGATGGCTTTAATAAGCAGTGGATTTTGATGCACTCAAAAGAAAATCTTAGGCACATCAGTGCACCCAACTCAAATGGTTGGTCTGGAGCCCTGTTTTAAGTTTAAAACATTTGTAGCTTGCACATCACTTAAATGTTTGGGTTTTTTTTTTTTTAGAAAATATAAATAAATCTTATACTTTATACATTATACTATACGTTTTATTTGCATTCAATGATAATTTAAGATTTTTAAGATTTTTATTTAGATTTCATAAACATCTTGCTGCAGTTTGAAAGGCTTTCTCTTAAATTTCAACCATATACCGTATTTTCCAGAGTATAAG
>JACM01077778.1:0-13158 GCA_000787095.1 Periophthalmodon schlosseri
CAGTACAGAAAACGTGACAAAATCATAAAATTTAAGTACATGTGCGGTGCCTCAATTGTAAGAGACCCTCGTATGTACCTAAAATTTGCCAGATTAAATTTTAGGGAGTTATGCAGTTTTTTTTACATGATTCTTAAAGGTCAAGTTTGAGTCAAGAGTAACACCTAAATAAGTAAAAAGGTTAACGTTTTTAATTTTTTTTTATCATTAATATAGATATCTGGGTAATCTAGATATTTATGCCTGTTTGTAAAATACATTGCAACAGTCTTTTCTAGATTTAATGTGAGACAGGAATTCTGCAGCCAGGCAGCAATCTTTTGCAATTCCCCTGTTAAATGTCATGGCACTTCTACAGCGTTTTTCCCATGAGTGAACAGGAATGTATCATCCGCATACATGTTGACATTTATATTGCACACTGAGGGGAGATCATTGATGTGCATACATAATGGTGCAGTCTTTAATGGGGGACAGTGTCTGATTTACTCGAACACACTGTTTCCTGCCACTCAGGTATGATGTAATCCAATTTACTGTTTGATTAGAGAGTCCAAAATTTGATAGTTTACTTAATAGGATACTATGAGAGACAGTATCAAAGGCCTTTCGTAGGTCAAGAAAGACCGCTCCTACTACCCCTCCTTTTTCTATATTTGATTTAATTTCTTCAAGGAAGTAGGAACAAGCTGTCTCTGTTTTCCTGAAACCAAATTTCAAAGGATTTAAAAAAGCCTTGGCTTCGAGATGTTCAGTTAGCTGTTCTGCTACAGCCTTTTCATAGACCTTAGAGATGGCAGGGAGGATGGTTATGGGCCGATAATTGCTGATTTCTTGTTTGTCTCCTGACTTAAATACTGGTGTTACGATGCCAGTTTTTAATGCATCGGGAAAAATACTATCATTTATTGACTGATTTATTGATTTTGTTAGGGCTGGGATCAGCCAGTTTTTAATGCATTGGGAAATATACTATCATTTATTGACTGATTTATTGATTTTGTTAGAGCTGGGATCAGGCTTTCTTGATGGCTTTTTAGAAATGCACTATCCAATCCATACAGGTCTTTTGCTTTGCTGTCATTTAATTTTCCCAAAATATTTTCCACTTTTGCATCATTTACAGATGTTAAACTAAAGCCTGATTCCTCACAGACTAAGTTATGGAAAACGCAAGGTGTTGGGAACAACTGGGCCAGCCTCTGAACAGAATTTATAAAATATTCATTAAAATTTATAGCTAAAATTACACTGTAATTTTTAATTTTATCATCTATGTTTAATTGTATTTCATGGTTGGTTTTATTTCCTTTTCCAAGAAGTTTGTCAATATTTTTCCACAACAATTTGCTATTTCCTTTTGCGTCTTTGATTAGATTAAGGAAGAAATTAGCCTTTGTTTTTCTAAGCAATGTTGTGACCTTATTTCGCAGACTTCGATAGATTAAATGATCGGTTGTCAATTTGGTTTTAATAAAATAGCACTTCAAATGGCAAACCTGGTTTGGACCTGGTTTGGACCTGGTTTGAACCTGATTTGGGCCTGGTCCACCCGGTCTTAAGTCCAATCAAGTCTTCAGAACGAAACCCGGTCCAAACTCAGACCTGGTCCTGTTGTAATCCTCGTGCTGCGTTCCAGTTCTTGTGTTTGAAGTCGTCTCATGTTTCCATTCTTTTGTGATGAGTGAATGTGATCGCTCACAGCTGAGTCCAACAATTTTACACTTTTATATAAACCAGGATCGAACCAGGACTAAACCAGGACTAAACCAGGACTAAACCAGGACTAGACCAGGACGGAACTGGGACTAAAAACCAGGAACGACCCAGGACCAAACCAGGACTAAACCAGGACTAAGCATTGAGGAGGAAAGGGGGGCATCTGACACACAGGGATACAGGGGAACAGGAGGGCATCTGACACACGGGGATACAGGAGGACGGGAGGGCATCTGACACACGGAGATACAGGAGGACAGGAAGGCATCTGACACACGGGGATACAGGAGGACGGGAGGGCATCTTATTTGTTTTGACAAAGTGGAAAGTGGGAGTCAGCTCCATAAAACCTGCCTTCACTTGCTCCATCAGGAATCCAATGTTTGTGTGACCTCATCAGATAATACTGCTATTTTTACTACTGTTAATACTGCTACTGCTTCTGCTGTCAGCAGTATACCTACTACTACTACTACTGCTACTGCTACTGCTACTACTACTACTACTACTACTACTGCAACTAATGCTACAATCTACCAGTTCCAATATCATATCAGTGATATTGAAAAAGGGGGTATTTGACTTCTATGGGGTATTAAAGAGACGGTATTTACTTCTATGGGGTATTAAAGAGGGGGTATTTACTTCTTCTGGGGTATTAACTGTAACACATAACATGTTTAGATCACCATGTTTCCTTTTATTGTTTTGAAAATGATAAAGTCACCCAAACATATTAATATGCTTCATAAGTTTCAGTTTCATTTTTGACGCTCTGAGTCTCCCCTCCCTTTGCTCTCTGTGCTAAGTCTCTCCCCCTTCAAAGCACTATCACAACACAATCAGCTGCATCCCACTAATGAAACTACTACACATCACATCAGGTTTGTCAAGTTGCTGTGTACAGTTTTGTATCATGTTTTTGTATATTTATGGAGAATTGTCGTGTGGGAACATGGGTGATGTAGGCTTGTGGGTGGAGCCTCGTACAGACTCGTACTGTGAAGAGGGCCCGAGAGAGATCGCTAGATTATTTAAACATGCATGGATGACATGTAAACCCTCTTCAGGGATGTCTTTGATAAGGGAACAACATTAGAACATGGGAAAAGTACATTCAACATAAAACTCCTTGTTGAATGGTTTTCCAGATGTCAGTAAAATAAACTACTACTGATGCTGCTACAACTACCACTGTCTCCATGTGGGCAGGTCCAGACAGGTCTAAACCAGGATTTGAAGAGGACTTACCGAGTAAAAAGATCTCCACTCCTCGGTTCCTCAGAGCCTGGGCTTCATCTTGGACTTGGGTGCGGCTTGGACTATCTGTGACCAGGACCAGGACTTTAGGAAATCCAGAACGAGACCCAGACTGTGGCGTGAAAGAGTTCAGCCGAGCGAAAATCAGAGCAGCTCCTGAAGAGAGAAAGCATCACATCAATGATACTGCTACTGCTACTACTACTACTATTACTACTACTACAACTACTATTACTACTACAACTACTGCTACTGCTAGTACTACTACTACTAGTAGTACAACAACTACTATTACTACTACTGCAACTGCTACTGCTACTGCTGCTACTACTACTACTACTACAACTACTGCTACTACTATTACTACTAGTACAACAACTACAACTACTGCTACTGCTACTACTACTACTACAACAACAACTACTACTACTACTACTACTACTACTACTACTACTACTACTACTACTACTACTACTACTACTACTACTACTACTACTACTATAAGACAGCACAAACCACTACCATTAGTTATAGCTAACACAGATGGGGCAGCTAAAATGAATATTGTTCAAATGCAGTCACACAGGAGGAGCTCGGAGTAGAGCTGATGCTCCTCCACGCAGAGAGGAGCCAGCTGACATGGCTCCAGCATCAGTTGTGGATGCCTCTCACTGGGAGGAGGGACTGGCCTCAGCTGGCTTGGGAACGACTTGGGGTCTCACTGGAGGAGCTGGAGGAAGTGTCTGGGGTGTGGGAAGTCTGGAAGTCCCTACTACTGCCCCCTCGACACGGCTCCGGAAAAACCGAAGAAAATTGATGGATATTTCATGGTAAAGTACAATGTAATCAATTGATACTTCGCAGTAACATCATGCTTGGGGTGTTCTAGATGTGTATATCAGAATGTTCATCAGTTACCATGGTAACACAATGCACACATTGGCAAACACTTCTTCTGAAAAACTTCTGAAAAACTTCTGAAAACTGAAAACGCAAGACAAAATAAAAAATAGATTTATGCACATTTTCAGAAGCCTCTAATCAATCCGAGCGTTCATGGTCCTGTTTTCAACAAAAAGGTGAGAGAGACTCACTGAAAAACTATTGGCTAATGCTAGCTAGCTTGTGACTGTAATGTTGAGAGGGACTTGTGTAGCAGCACAAATCTGCTCACCTCTTGTAGTCAGTTCTTTATGGTCAGATTGTGTTAAAATAAAACTCAGATTAAAGTCTAACTTGAGTAACAGAGCTTCAGATAGAGTAGAGCCCCCAGTTAGCTTCACACCCCAGGGAACGTTGATGACATCAGCTGCAAAGTACCAATATCGAAATCTGTCTCTTGCCCTCATCTGGGAGTATGACATCATCACACTGTAGAATCTGAACTGCGTCCTCACCTGTGCGCGCCTGTTTTCCGAGTCCGCGCGGAGCCAAGCGAGCGATGGCGGTCGTGAGGGCAGGAAGGGTCATGTGATCGCTCAGGCTGAACTCGGTGTTTTGGCGGTAAGCAAAGGAGGCCACACCCACTCGCGTCTGCTCTGGTCCAATGGTGAAGGCGGCGGCGATGGCGGTGAACAGCGACTTCACGTTTTGAAGTTTGATCGGGTCTGGACCCCGAGAAATGTCTAGCAGGAGGAGCAGGTCGACCGCCGCGCCCGCTGAACATTCTAGGAAAAACATGGAACACCACAAAAACACATTACAACAGAGACAACAGAAAGGTGGGTGATTTACTGTCTGACATCACGCTGGGGGGGGGGCTGCATGTATGTCTATGGCCTTATATTCAGCAGTTACCATGGTGACAAAATGCACACATTAGCAAACACTGCCAAATAAAAGTCTTAAAACTCAGAAAAAATACAAAATGGATTTAAACAACTCATTTTCAAGAGCCTGTGATCAATATGAACATGTTTCTGTTTGATTTCAACAAAAAGGTGAGAGTGACTCACTGAAAAACTGTTGGCTAATGCTAGCTAGCTTGTGACAGAGGGACTTGTTTAACAGCACAAATCAGATCACCTGCTGTAGTTCCAACTAAGCCACGTCTTTATAGTCAGATTGTCTTAAAGCTCAGATTAAAGTCTAACTTGAGTAACAGAGCTTCAGACAGAGCAAAGCCTCCAGTTAGCATCACATCCCCAGGGAATGTTGATTCTTGAAGCTCACAGTGCGATTGTTGTTTGTTTGTCTGGAGTCTTCTCTGGTTGTAATGATCAGATAATCATCAAAGCACAACATGTGTTCTGCTTTGTTTAACACTTCCTCCATGTGTTCAGCATTAGATCTGCTAAACCAGGACTAAACCAGGACCAGACCGGGACTAAACCAGGACCAGACCAGAACCAGGACTAAACCAGGACCAGACAGGGACTAAACCAGGACCAGACCAGAACCAGGACTAAACCAGGACCAGACAGGGACTAAACCAGGACTAAACCAGAACCAGACAGGGACTAAACCAAGACCAGACCGGAACTAGGACTAAACCAGGACCAGGCCAGAACCAGGACAAAAACCGGACCAAACCATGGCCTAAACCAGGACCAGAAAGAGGCTAAACCAGGACCAAACCAGAACCAGGACTAAACCAGGACAAATGCAGGGGTAGACCTCAGTTAAACCAAGACCAGATAAGGACTCAGGTCTGGTCCCATTCTCTCTCTCTCATCCGTTGTCTACACACATTCCTTCTTTAACGATTTATTTATTTCCCAGTTTCTGAATCAGCGGCAAACAATTTAGTCTCAAAATTCCAGGGCCAAAACACAAGTCATCCAGACCCCCAGGTGGACTCAGGACTATACTGAGACCTGGACTAAACCCAGCTATTTCTGCAGAACCAAAAGACTCAGGACCAAGAACGTGGAGCCAGTAGCAAAGGACCTAATCCAGCCCCAGATCTGGACCAAGACCATGGACTAAATCCAAAATCCTGAAGACTTAGATCTGGAACAGCACCAGACCAGGACTAAACCAGGACTAAACCAAGACCTGGACTAAACTAGGACTAAACCAAGACCTAGACTAAACCAGGAATACACCAAGCTCTTGGACTCAAACCCAGTTCCTGGACTCATTTCCACAGACTCCCACGCCTCAGACCTGGATCAAGGCCAAGGACTAAATCCAAAATCCTGAAGCCATTTTTATATAGCCCTAAGACTCAGATCTGGAACAGCACCAGACCTGAAACCAGAAACCAGAACTAAACCTGAACTAAACCAGGATTAAACCAGAACTAAACCAGGACTCAAACCCAGACCCTGGACCAGGACTGTGGACCGGACCTAGGTCTGGTCCATGTGTAAACCTGGTCCACAGCTGCAGAGGAAGGGCCCATAGAGACTCAGAGTGTTATAAATGTGCTGATGTCATGGGTCTGACAGAGACCTTTTGAGTCTCTTTAAAATCCGAAAAAGGCCCTTCAGTTTTTTAAGTTCTTTATAATGAATTTATCAACACGGTTTTAGCTCTGGGTGTGTCCTGTTTTGGTTCTAGTTTTAGCCACGTTTGAGTCCAAATGAAGACTTGGCTTAGTCCTTTTCTAGTACAGATTTAGTACCAGGTTTAGGGCACTTTAGAAGTAATTGTGTTCACGAGGGCTGGGCAATGTTTTTTTTTTTTAATCAATCACGATTTCTGATTGAGTTTTTTCTTATTAAAAAACAAATCAAAATGTCTTTCAGTTTTCATTTCCTGAACAGAAACAAGACTTTGAATCAGTCCCATTTGTCTGCTCCAAACCACATGCTTTTGCTGAGAGGATTGGCTGTAGACCTTTGTATTAAAAAACACCCACTGTAGATTTTTAAGGCTGTTGATACTTTGTAGATGTCATCAACATTCCCTGTGATGTGAAGCTAACTGGAGGAAGAAGATCTGTTTCTCAAGTTGGACTTTAATTTGACTTTTGTATGAACACAATCTGAACAGAAAGAGCTGACTCAGTTGGATCTACAACAGGTGAGATTATTTGTGCTGTTAAAGTCTCTCACACATAAAATTACAGTCACAAGCTAGCTAGCATTAGCCAGCAGTTTCTCAGTGAGTTACTCTCATTTCTTTGTTGAAAATCAAACTTGAACGCTCGAATTGATCACAGGCTCCTGAAAATGTGCTGTTTAAATCCATTTAGTATTTTTTCTTCTTGATTTTTAAGACGTTTTTGACAGTGTTTGCTAATGTGTACATTGTATCACCATGGTAACTGCTGAACATTCCCCTATAGACATATATGCAGACCCCTCCTCCAGCATGATGTCACTGCAAAGTATCAATAGTTGAAAACAATAAAAAACATTGAATATAAATAATTAAATGTCCTATATCACACAATAGTGACTCTTGTGAGCTTTATAATGTTCCCTCCTCAAAAACATATTGGAGTTGTGTTTTGTTTCATTCATACATGTCTGAGTAACACTTTATTATTAGTCTGTCTGCATCTCCAAAGCTCAAAATGCTCTGTTCCACCTTGTGATGTCATGAAGTGGTAGTTTTCAAGTTAACAGCTCCTTTTACCTTTAGTTCAGTAGAGATGGGCCATTCCAGGACTGAAATGATCCACATGATTCTAGTGAAGGTGTATGGAGTTTAAAAAAAAACACAGTGGAGCACTCCCTGTATTACCACATGACATCACAAGTTGGAACAGAGTGTTTTCTGTTTGAGAGAAGAACTCAGCCTAAATATGCAGGGTTTGTGTGTTAAACATGTGTGAATGAAACAAAACAAAACTCCAGGTCTGTTTGTGATGAGGAAACAACATTAGAACAGAGATCAGAGAATAACCTAGAATGGGATATTTAAGGCTATAGTTGAAAACAATAAAACCATTGAATATAAATAGTTTAATATGCACTTACTGACGGTGTCTAAAGGGGGCGCTCTCCTGGGGGTCTCTCTGCTGCCTCTGCTGGCCTGCACTGGAACAACAGCAGCACATAAACAGGATCAGAAGCACGATAGCCACTACAGTGAGCCTAAAGAGTGCAGCCTTGTGGTTTAGCGCTGACCTCGTGTTTGGAGGTGTTTGAGAGATTTAGTTTATGATTTTAGGAGAAAATAAAGATCCAAATGCATCAGAACAGGCTCTGTGCCACTTCACAATCCATCTGTTTAAGAGATTAGTCTGAGAGCAGAACAGATGATGTCATGTTCACTCATTGTTCAATGTTTTTATACTTATCTCAGCTTTACTACTGCTACTGCTACTAATACTACTGCTACTGCTACTACTACTACTACTAATACTATTACTACTACTACTACTACTACTACTACTACTACTACTACGACTACTACTACTCCTTCAGCTCCTAATACTGCTGCTACTACTACTAATACCTCTTAAGCTACTAATACTGCTACTACTACTACTACTACTACTACTACTTACTAATACTGCTGCTACTACTACTACTACTGCTGCTATTACTACTAATACTGCTACTACTAGTGCTACTCTTGCTGTCCTTCATGTTAGTCTCGTATCTTGTACTTGTACTTGGCCTGTGTCTGAGCCAGGGTAATGTGTTTCTCATCTTAGTATTTTCATGTTTCTGTGTCGCTCTTTGATTTTGGTCCAAATATTTCTGAGATAAACAAAAGGAGAGTGGTTCACACACTGTTCTGTTTTGGACGCTCTGATCACAGACAAGCTTCCTCTGTGCCTTTGAGCATTGCATTTTATGTTTATTTATTTATTCATGATTCAATTCTCAGCTCAGCTTTGGCAGAGATCTGGTGCAGTTAAGGAGAGTAGAGATATGAGCTGGTAGGCCAGTCCATACTGTTAGTGATGTGTGAAGTGATGATGTCACCTCCGGGTCCCACCGGAAACTTCACAGCTGATTTCTAGCTTTGTTTTTGTTTCTTATTCATCAAAGTAGAGGCAGTTCCCTTTCAAAAGTGTTTAACCTCAAACTGTATCAAATATGTTAATAATGTAGTAACAATCTAGCATTACATAGTATTACCAGTGTGTATGTCTCACTAACTGCCGGTCACTGCTAAAGCTAGCTTAGCCTAGCCTAGCTTCTTACCTCAACCTTGTACTCTTTCTGTCACAGTTAAAACCTTGTTAGTGTTAAATGACTTGCAATCCCTTTTTAATGTAATGCTCCTCTGACCCTCTCCTCTGCTTCTCTGACCCTCTCCTTTGCTCCTCTGACCCTCTCCTCTGCTCCTCCTGACCTTCTCTTCCTCTCCTCTGTCGTATTTATGTTTGATGGGGGACTCACGTGTGATTTTGCCCGATACTGGATCGCTCTCCCTGGGTCCATAGAAGGCCACGATGGAGACGGAGTAGTCCACGTCTGGAGAGAGGGAGGTCAGGGAGGTGCTGGAGGTTGAGGCGGGCAGGGTCAGCTCCTTAGACTCCTCATCTGGAAGAACAAAACATGTTTAACGTCCCCTCCATCCAAATAGATACAATGTAATATTTCTGCACATTTAGACATGAGTTAGTGGTTAGTTAACAGTTAGTTAACAGTTAGTTAACAGTTAGTTACCTGTATCAGAGGTGACCGTGATCCTGAAGCCCTGGACTCTGGACCTGGGTCTGGTCCAGGACATTTGGACTGAGGACTCGCTCAGGATCTGGAACTTCAGACTAGAAACTGGCTCCACTGTGGACCAGAGGAGACAGTCAGAACTATACTCTTACTGCAACAAGTACTACAATACTACTGCTACTACTGCAAACACTACTACAACATAAACCAGCTCCACTGTGAACCAGAAGAGACCATCAGTGCCAATACTTTTACTGCAACAAGTACAACATTACTAGTGGTATCACTGGTTGGCAGTTGCTATCACTGCTACAACTTCTACTACTGCAAACACCACAAGGACTAGTACTACTGATATTGCAAGCACTATTTTACTTCCTCTTACTACTACTACTACTACTACTACTACTACTACTACTACTACTACTACTACTGCTACTGCTACTACTGCAAACACTACTACAAATATTATTACTGTTACTAATACTACTACTACAAGTGACAGTCCAACAGTGACACTTCAGACTGAAGCTCTGTTCTTCTGTTGGAGGAAAAAATGTTCAAACATTCAACATGAAACAGTGAAGAGAGACAAAGAGAGAGGGATGAAGAGGAGGAGGAGAGAGGAGCCATTTTGAAGAGGATGGCGTCCGTTTGAGCCGAACTCAAAACATGTGACATTAGAGACAACACAAAGGACAGGGACAGGGCGAGACAACAGATAACCCCATTCCCCGCTCCTGGTGATCCACACTGCTGTTGTGTCCACGGGCAGTACACTTCACCATCTTTGGCCTGTCTGAGTCAGTGTGACTGTGATGTGTGCAGCTACATGCCCGTCAGAATGCCCCGGGGCCGCTGAGGTCCAAGACTCATCAGGAGGAGGAGGCGTCCACTCCACACCGGGTCGTGGTGTTCTTTTTCAGTTCCAATATCGACTTCGATACCACAGCTTTAAGTATGTGCCGATACCCAATAACACCAATACAAGTATTTGAACAATGTGACCCTCGTCCACATCCATTTCATTTATATGAGCTCACTTTATCTGTGTGCACTGAAGCCGTATTTTCAGTGTTTCCACCGACCTGCTCAGGGACCACAGGTGTGGTATAGCATTCATGCTAGAACTTAACCAGCATCTCTCCTATGACTTTTGTCTTGGTTAATGTTGTGCACTGCCCCTGTACAAATAAAAGAATACCATGCCATACCATACCATGCCATGCCAGTGCAGAGACTGAAAACATAATTTATTTCTTTTAAACAAAAATGAAATAAGACCAAACTGATCCGTTATGTGGCTGTTATTTCTCTCTCATCTAACAACAGAACAAACTTTATAAATAAAAGTTCACACATCTGAGACTTTTTGGGCAACCACAATCTGTGATCAACCTGTCTTATTACATCAGTGCAAATTTTGTAGCCCCGCCTACAACACCAGTATTAGACCGGTGCTTCTTTACAAGCCCCGCCTACAACACCAGTATTAGATGGGTGTGTCTCTACAAACCCCACCTACAACACCATTATTGGATGGGTGTGTCTCTACAAACCCCACCTACAACACCAGTATTGGATGGGTGTGTCCCTACAAGCCTCGCCTTGTTCACAAAAGCTCTGATTTATGACACAATATAACAGTCATCATTTATAACTGTACAACATCGGCTTCTATTGTAACAACAGAACACAGTCAGTGCTTCTTTTTACAGGGGTCCTTAAACACTTCACAGCTTTGGCACTATTCAGTTCTGCTCCACAGTTCAGGGACTGAACTGTGGGATGTGTGACCTGGTTCATGGTTAATATCTGTTTAATTACTGGACTTATCCACATGAAACAAAAACTGGCACAAAGTTCAGCGTCTTGTCTGTCAGTGATTAAAATGATTTTTTTCCTCATAAAGTGGAAAAAAATCAAAGCCCAAAAGACATGGGTGTTGTCAAAGAACTTTACGACATAAGATTAATATGACGAGTTTGTGGAGCCGATCCCAAACTAATAATGAGAAGGTTCAACATTTGTGGAGCACAGGTTTGGAGATTTCTTCCAAAAACAGTGAATCTCCCACAGAGTTCTATAGGCCCCTAGAACATGAATGTGACATAAACAGGAGGATAGTTCAGGGACCGTGGGACAGATGAGCTCCATGCAGACGCACAGGGGACAGTTGTATTTGAACAACTTCAACAGAGTCCCTCCTGTACCAACAAATACTCAGATACTTCACTCAGATATTCTTCAGGTTGGGGCTGGACTCAAAAATACAACACTTTACTAGTTTATCTTTAACAGTACATAATCTGCATTTAGATGTATTCTTCTGGATAAAACTAGATGTAACTTCCATTTTTCATTCAGAATCTCAAACAAACCTGGAGCTGTATTTTCTTTCATTCACACATGGGTAACACACAAACCCTGCATATTTAGACAGACACCTTCACTGGAATTATTTGGATGATTTCAGCTTTGGATTTGCCCATCTCTACTGAACTAAAAGTAAAAGGAGCCGTTAACTTCAAAACTACCACTTAATCACATCACAAGGTGGAACAGAGCATTTTGAGCTTTGGAGATGAAGACAGACTAATAATAAAGTGTTACTCAAACATGTGTGAATGAAACAAAACACAACTCCAGTATGTTTTTGAGGAGGGAACATTATAAAGCTCACAAGAGTCATTATTGTGTGATATATGTTTTTGAGGAGGTAACAGCATTATAACATGGTTTAAATCTCACAAGAGTCAACTTTTGCATCATGAAGGAGCTTTAAAACAGCGTTAATGTCGGGTACTTTCATTGGACTGTCCCAGTACAGTAAAAAAAATATTTTAAAAATACATAAATACACAAGATCATTCTTTGATTTGAGTTAGATTTAGCATGAACTTTGCAGAATGTGCAATATTCTAAAGATGGAACGTTGCAAACTAACCAATAAAAGACAAAATGGACGATTATTAAAATGGTATACGTTCCTAATATTAATTCTGTCCATCTGTTTACTCTACATACCCTAGATGCCCTGCCTGACTGCTGTATCTAAGCCTCCAACCACAGAGAGGTGAAGAGCATGAGGGTGAAGTATCAGTAAGTCAGGCTCACTTTTGAACCTGACTTAGCAGAAAAACACAGAGACCAAATCATAATGAAACCAACCTGGGATTATTTAATCCTGAGCCCGATCCTTCAGTCCAAGATTATCAGAATTTATCTGAAAATTGGTCTGAAATCTTTAGAAATATTCATTAAAAATAAACATTTGTCATGTTAAAACTGGTATGAGGATTAAAGTGGATATTAGGAGCTGTTTGAAGACTAAACCAGGTTTAAATGAGAACTGAACCAGGAATAAATCAGACCCAAGATACAGAAATAAACTAAACTAAAATAAACTAAAAGTAAACCGGGACTAAACCAGGATTTATCCAGGGATAAACCAGGACTAATGTTAAAACCGGACTAAAGCAGGACTAAGACTAAATCAGAACTAAAGTAGAGCTATACCCAGACTAAAATAGGACTAAACCAGAACTAAACCAATCAGGACTAAACCAGGACTAAACCAATTAGGACTAAACCAGGATTAAACCAATCAGGACTTCACCAGGACTAAACCAATCAGGACTACAACAGGACTAAACCA
>KN472545.1:0-21261 GCA_000787095.1 Periophthalmodon schlosseri
TGTTTCTTGCACTGCTCCTACAGATATTATTATAAGTTATTTCTCATTTTTGTGGTTTATCCTGTGAAAATACCAGATTTGGGGCATTATTTAACTTTTTTCCTTCAAATTACATTAACTTTAAATTATGAACCAGATGTTATGTCCCGACAGACTTTAAGTTACTCTTATTTGAGTAGCACTTTTCCCAAATACTTTTTTACTCTTAAAAAATTTCTTTGACCACTACTTTGTACTTCTACTTGAGTAGTATTATTTTGAAGTAACATTACTTTTATTTAAGTACGATTTTTTTGATACTCTAAAACCTCTGCAGGTCGCTAAGACGGAGTTTGTAGGTAGCAAAACTTCAGAACTTCAGAGATTCTTGAGTTTTGAGTACTATGGTGGCCTTGTAGGGACTTGTTGTGTGTGAAGTATCATGTCTGAGCTGTTACACAATGACTGAAAATGCAATCATAAGAGTTTTTTTGTAGGTTTGGCAGGTGACTCACTTTTTGGAGTCAGAAGTTCTATGTTTTTTTTAGCATCCAAGAATAAACAGAGTCCTTTCTTTTTTATCTTCATCTTAACTTAAAATCAACAAAATCAAAGAACTCCACAAACTACTGCAAACATGCACAAAACCCATATTTACAGCCCAAATCCACAGTTCATAGCTTCATGTAGGACTGGGGAATATTGGTCAAAATTGAATTGTTCCTTGTGCCCTCCCACCACTCCTATTGGCCAGCCCGCATCAGGCTTTGAGTGAGTGACAGGAGGATTTGACCAATCACAGTGAAGTGTGAACTCTCAGAAAAAGTTTTGGTTTCCTCTTAAAGGACATTTTGTATAAAGTATTAGTAAAATGTGTTATGAATTGCACATTGCTCCATCCATAGTTTCATGTGTCAAAAATGTACTTAACATTTTAGGATAAATAAAACACAAAATACCACATTAACTTAATTTTATAGCTTTAATAAACTTTTATAAAAAGCCAATTACTAATATATATCTGAGTCAATATTCTCTACAGTGCATGTTTAATTAAACCATTCTGCACTCTCTTGAAGCTTAAGAGAAACGCAAGCAATGAGCAAATAATTAGCCACACAGAGCACACTACTTCCCACTGCACTGAGATAAGCCCATAGCCCGTTCTGGAGTTTGAGCAGTAGCACAACATACGCTCTACCTTCTGATCATTATTAACTGGAGAGCCTCACTGTGTATAAACTACTCCTGCAGCAACACAAACAAGTACAAGTGTAGTATTCTCTCTCTCTAGATTACTGTAAGGCACACAGGCTGCTAGCATTAATAAATAGTTGACCTTTTGGTGTACATAATGAAAACCTGGCCATGCTCTGTAATGTGGAATATGGTGTGCCCTGTAGAATGTATTTGTACTGCCTGGTAAGGAAATAGGATTCATTGTTTCAACGCATCTGTATTGTAAAAGAAAACAGATGCAACAAAGTAATTAGAGGTGGGCTGTATAAATATTGTAGCTTTGAAGATGTGCAGAGGTTATTTAAAAAAAAAAAGAAACTTATTTTTACAGCTTATTCTTGTTTTTGCGATACTTGAACCACAATTATGATATTTTAGCACATTTGTAAGAGGCTGATTCCAAAAAAATATGGAGAAATTCATTTTTGTCAATATTGCCAACTCGGAATGGTACATTTTTGTAATATTAGTTCCCTCACATGGGTATTCAGTTTCTGGATGATCTAATTAGACAGCATTTTTCTTTCTTCTGCATTGGGTATACAGACTCATATGCATGACCATGATGTAGTCCATGTAGTTAAGTAAAAAATGTTTGCCCTAGTACAGAAATATTGTATAAGTACTGTAGAAATGACACTGCTGTGTGCTGTCTGCATCTAATCATAAAACATTTTATTGTCCGAGAACCAAGAAGTGAGCTGTTAGCATGCTAGTTGTTTTTAGCATCAGCGTGACAGCAAAACTCCGCTCTGGCCTCTGAAAGTTGTGAAAAGCGCTCATAAACTCATCACTGTGATAATTTGGATGTTAGGGATGTATTTGTAAAGCAAGGAAAAACTTTGGACCACTGCAAATGGTTGAAAATGAATTTGTTCTATTTTTCGCGTTGTAAGACAGTGAAGGTACGGCACCTTTAAGACATCGAGCCACATTGCAACATTCTTTCTCTCACCAAACCATCCACCGCTGTTATGTCTGAAACTGTCAAAACCAAATGAACAACGACTCCTACTTCATGTCCAAATTATGACAAATTATCACATACAAGAAAGCATACACTTACAAGAGGCTTTGTGATAGAACTGCGTGTCAAATGACTCTCCGGAGACCAATTTGCCGTTAGCGCCAGAGTTAGCAGCACGACACTTTCAGCACGGCTCCAGTGATGATGCTAGCTCGGGCCATTCGTCTCTGTCCCTATTGTCAGTCATAATGAAGTTACACTTGTCATTGTCGCGCGCAGATTTAGCCGCTCCAAATATCTTTTCCTGTTGAATACTTCCATTCCATCTTTTTTTCTTCCTTCGCCAATTTCAAATCTTCTCATTACTCTTTGCCTGCTGATGTTGCCATTTCTCTATGCTTTGAAACTCATCTCCACTTGGGATTTCTTGAGCAAATCCTCTCCTCCTCCTTATGTCTTCTTTCCTGAGTCCCAATCAATACCATTCGCAGCGGGAAGTGACGAAACCCAGCGTTAGCCGACTATTAGTATCTCTTAATTCAAAAAACCATAAGGTCAGCGGTGGCCTTATTTTTCATCTCGCAGACAAACAAACCGATCCGTTTTAAATGCTAGCTTGACAGACATGGCGGCCCGTTGATCAAAGGGCTCATTAACATTTCAATCTGCCAGCGAAGAGATAAGACAACAGCGGTCATTTGGAGATGGGCCTGCCTGCCTGCCTGTCTGTCAGATGTGTGGGTGGTCAGTAATGATGGCGATATTTCATGTATGCTATCTGGATCTGCGCGTCTATCTTTGAAAGAACACGCAGCGGCCCATAATGCATCAGCGCTGAATGAAAGTTGTCCCCGCTGGCCAGATGTAGCGGAAATGGATGGAGTTTCCACAGGGCTTTAAGGTCAGTTTGCGACAATAAGTCCAGTCGAGTAGAAGTGTAGCTTTGGTAAATTGATTTTTTTGGACAATTGGAGTGGACCTTACATTGATTGGCTTTTTGTTCTATTGAGGTAACCCGTTTGATCACTAAACAGTGCTGTAACAAGGAATAGTATAGGTTTTTCAGTCATCCAGGTCTGATCCATAGTAAAAGCTAAAAGTTAAATCTGTCAACCAGACAAAAAGTTGTAAGAATGAAGACGATTCACTGCTCATCCAAGCCACTTCAGAACTGAAGAAGTGGCTTGGATGAGCAGCCAAACGTCTTCATTCTTATAATTTTTTGTCCGGTTGACAGATTTAACTTTTAGCTTTTACTATGATGTTAGAATAGGCTTTGATAACATGTTTTATTTGGGCCTATGATTTTGATAATCTGTTTATATTTGCATCGACAGCTCATTCCTTGTTATCTTGGCCTACGTCATCAGAGGTATAATACTCCCTACATTAGAAGCATAACCAGATTGAACTGTACTAAACTGGAATAGACAATACAGAATGTCTTGAGGGTTCATCTCTCCGGGTGCTGGGTCCCATAGTGATGGTAAATCATAGATCCTGCGTTAGAACTCCAGTGTCATGCCCCTCCTCCTCAACTCTCGCACTACTTTAATTGATTAATTGATTTTACAACATTCATGTCTTGTCTTATTTCAGTAATATTGTCATATTGTGATTCTGTTTAATGCAGCTTTAAGCTCAAACTACCCCTCCTGTCTAAGGAAATCATGATATTTAAACACTTTGGTATATTGGCCACCTCTGCTATTGTAATACTATTCCATCAAATGATCAAGACTAAAATTAAATGCCATAAAAACATTTAACAGCTGAACAAAAAGGCTGAAGCAAATCTACAAAATGTAAAAAGGCTATTTGGTTATTTGAACACAAGCTTACAGGATACACATCATGTACCTGTTGGCCCAGATTTCAATTTTTCTTCTTTAAAAATGAATACTGGCCTTACCTTCGGCATATATGTGTGATGTAAACATTGACTCAGTTTCGGTCTTGTAATGCATCTTATAAAATCTTCAGCTGGTTATTTAAACAAGCATTGCCTCCAATCTCCTATAAATGTCATTCATGCTGCTGCCCACTGAGGCTTTGAGAACGTGTTGACAGTGGGGTGGCCTGAGTTATTGAGTCTTCTCTCCGTTAAACGCCAGATCACGCCCTTGTAATTGCAGCCATGAAGACAAGGCCTGCCATAAACACAGCGTGGTGGAGAGGGCAGGGGGCGGAGGGAGAGAGAAAGAGGAGATGAGAGATACACAGAGGTGTATGAGAAATATGAATGTTCTGGCCATATTTTTTTTGCCGTGGCTGTAAGTAATGCAGATATGATTGCATGTAATATGTCAAAAATGTGATTTATGTTTACTTCAAGGCCACGCGGGTTGTTGTGCTAGCTGGCGTTGAAAGAAATTCAACCTTACTAGGAATGTGAACTGCTTCTAGATATCTGAATTGACAAAAACAAAATTCACAAGTCTTTTTACCTTCATAGTTTGTAGCTAGTTCAGACGTAGAATAAGTCAACAAATTTCATATAGGCTACTTGGCACTATCTCGCAATGTAAAAAACTACCTACCCAGAGCTGGACTTTTTAAGAGGCATTCTCTGCTATATGTAAAGAGTAAAAGCCAATGGATACTTGGGTCACAAAGCCCATATGTTTTCACTGTAGTAAGGAATCCACACTGTTTGTTTCTGACCTCTTGTGGCTACATAAAAATCTCACCATTATTGTTAGGGCTGGGCACGTTAACACGTTTGATCATTAATCATTAATGGTGATTAATTATTTTGACGCGCACTAATGCAGGTCACGTGTATCAGTCAAAAACCTGGATGAAAGAGCCCTGCTCCAATCTGTGGAGGCTTGCTCCCCCAAAGATTTTTGCCCCACTTTCATTGCACTTTCAATCTCAACTAAAAATCTTCAAATGGCGACCACAGAGTGTTCAAAATGAGACTACAATAAAAAAAGAATTCCATATTAGGTTTTATAAATCACTACAGGGGCTAACTACATTTAAACTTATTTAAAACATCGAAGCAAACATGGTAGGGGGTGGGGGTACGTTCCATTGTTAAAAGGCTCTAAATTAACTTGTTAAGTGAGCACCCGCATTGAGGACCTTAGCACCTCCTTAGCTCCTCCAACCAAAAATGTCTGGCGCTGCCCCTGGTGATTAGTGAAAAATGGCCCACTAAAGTCTTCAGACTGAGAATTAGCAAACGATCAGCGGCAATGTACAGAGTTTACCGCTTGTGTCAATCATGTTTATTTTGAACACTACAGAGATATTCACTTCTCACGTGTTTAGTAACCAGTGAGCTGGTTTGAACGAAGAATGCGCCAGAATTGAACCAGGACTAGACAAGGACTAAATAGGCGGACTAATTATCAGATCTGAATCAGGGCTAAAGCAAGACTAAATCAAGGCTCTGCCAGCCTTCTATTAGGCTCATAGTGAGCAGAATGGAGCAGCAGACTACACAGAACAGCCAAGGGAACAGGCTTTTTGATATAAAAAAATAGTTTCAGCTTCAAAAGGTTAAATAATATTCCAATTTTATATTTGAGTGTAGACATTAGAAAAATAATAAAATACGCTAATACTGAGCCTTTATTTGGGTTTCATATTTTTATAACTTGGTCCCAGATACACTGAAAAACATATCCAAGTCAAAACAGCAAAGCACTGGGTAAATACTAAAGTATATTTAGGCCTAAATAGTAAAATAAAGAGCTATTTAGGAGCCAAAAAAAATCTTTATCATATTAACTGCAATTTAAGCATCACAATTAAAAGTTTTAATCGCTGCTCAGCTCTATTTATAATAATTATTATATCTTTCTATCAGATGACCAGATGGACATCAACCAACAAAACAACCCTGCCAGCAATTTGATCCAACTTGAAGTGTAATCTGAAGGTAATGAACTATGGTATACATTCTATTATTTTGATATTAAAGGTGTAACTTTTGTGGTGGAGGGTCCGCCACCTGCTTGTGGCATGGAGATATTTTTGCTTTGCCCACAGTATAGCATATAAAATCTATTTTGCATTTATTCAATTAATTTTTTTTATTGCTCAGAAATACCTCGAAAAACATGCATTACAGTGAGTGAGGTCCCCCCCTCCACAGATCAGACCCATAACTTGGCCTGGCAGCGTCACCTGTTTGGAGAGTAACTGCTTACATGAAGATAGATAAGTTTAATGCCATACTGTGGAACATTCTAGGGCATACAGAGGACATAACATCTCCATGAAGACAAGCAGATGGCAGACCCACCACTAGGAAAGTTACATGCTGCCCTTTTAATATATGCTAAATTGTGTGATGGATAAAATGTTTTCTATTTCAGACATTCTAGAAGATATAGTCATAGAAATGATATCTTTCTTATTTTAATTCAGAATAATGCATTGTCCTAGTGGTGGTGTTGAAAATCGATTCTAAAATAAAGGTGAGTTGTAGTGTTTCCATTGGGAGCCAAACTGTTGGTTGGTTCCTTGCCAGTGATAGGTCAATAACCTATTTCGTCTGACATGTGATTGGTCGAATTCTTCTGGCACAGGCGAGTCTTTCTAAATCCGCACAAGCCTGAAAGCCGACATACTGTGGGTTTTCTCATGAATTTCACAGGCGCTTTTGCTGCTGACTCTGGTACTTTAGCCCCGTGTTCGCCTCCTCCTCTTGTAAATCTCACTTTGTGCATGCACGCTCCCTGCACTTATCTTTCAAACATGCATTTATGTATCATAGCGCCATATTCAGCAGATATTCTCTCTCTCCGTGCTGTCTTGTATTGATCTCTGCTCTGTTGCGATGCGAGCTAAAGGCAGTGATTCAGTTTGGTGTCTCAGAGGATGTGTGGGTGATGGTGAGGGCAGCCAAACTGTCAGCTTTTTATTGTAATAGAAAGCTTTCATATTTTACAATATTTCTTTATGTATAATCAAACAATGGAAAGATTTTTGTCAAAAATGTATTGAAGAAACAAATCTGCAACCTTAATGGTATGCAATGGATAACTGAGTAAAGAAAGTTTAGCTTCTACCATTGCTTTGTAGAGATGTTGGCAAATGACAAGAGATGGCAACTTCGGATGTAAAACTGTGCTAGCAAGTTTACCCAACCAAATGTTTCAGAATTAACAGAATTAACCACCCACTCAGTCCCTTATCTTACTCTGATGTTGAACCATGGCAGAGAAGCAACTGTCTGGGAGAGTCAATCTGGGGAAGTTGTTTCCTGATGGTTCACATCCATCAACCTCTCTGATTAGATCAAATAGTTTGTTCCTGGCAGCTGTTTCTGTAGGGCTCTCATCCAACAAAATGTCCCTATAGGCGATATCATAGACTGTATATATAAATGGACATAGCTAACTTGCTACCCGCCGCATTCCAAATAGGAAGTGAGCATGGGCGCAAAGTGGTTCCTTCGAGCACTGGTTGCAATTGACTTCTATTGAAAAATCTTCACCCCTCTCTCTGTAATGATAGCTCATCAGTCTCATCATTTTGGTCTTAAAATGTTCGTATTAACCCGTTCTACATGATCCTGGGGTTTATTTTGCTATTTTGTCTCTAAATTTAGATATGAACATTAATAACAGACCAATCCGGTGCCTATTTTCCCTGAGGTCGCTCTCGCTAGCTTTAGTAACAGGTTGACTGACTGCTAAGCACTTGCCCCCATTTAAACCAGCAGTGCAAGCGGGAGGGGGCATGTACCTTCAACAGCCTCGCTCCTGATTGGCCTTCTGGTTTTACACTGATTTCCAAATAAGCTCCCTGTTTGCAGAATAGCCACTATAACTGCTAGCCTCAATGAGCTTCATTTAGTTGTAACCAAACGCTATGGGTGATGTCACACTCCCTTAGTCACTTCTATTACACAGTCTATGGGCGATATCTATCAGCTGGTTTTACAAATAACTGTAGCCTGTGATGTAAAAGATGTTTTTGTGAACTAGAAGAAATAGACGTCCAGTACATGCCTCAAATGCTAATTTTTTTCAATCAAAAAAACAGCTATAACTACCACTGAAAGGTGCATTTTTCTGGTGAAGGGCTGGCCACCTGTTTGTCTCCATGGAGATATTACTACTTTTCCTGGAATATTCTACAGTATGGCATTAAACATATCTATTTTCATGGAGACAAACAGGTGGTGCCAAGTTACAGGTCAGATCAGTTGTGGAGAATTCATGTTTTTCAAGGTATTTGTGAGCATAAATACCACCTGAAATTGAATAAATGCAAGATCAATAACTTTAATACCATACTATGGAACATCTGCCAGAAAAGTTCCATAGTGCAACTTTAACACTTGAAGTTGCATGGCCTCTGTCTTTTGTAAAAACTTTAAAAGACCACTATCATCAACTTAATCCATTTCGGTCCCATTTTCTAACCCATCCCACTGTGGATACTGTAGCCTGCCTGCACATATTCCTCTTGGCTCTGTGTGGATCAATATTGGGATTGAATGATTAAGGACTACTAATCTAATTGACCCCTCTTTCCATTTTGTCTGAGGCCCTGGATTCTTTCCCCTTGATTTCTTTCATTCAAAGTGGACTAAACGCCAGAGGACATTAGCGTGTGAGTCTGATTGTGATCACTGGCCGTGTAGTGCAGCTTCGCTTGGGTTGGATTTGTCATTTAGTTCAGGCTTGGTGCTTCCCGTGTCTTTCATTTAGGAGAGGGGGGTTAAAAATCAAGACGGATTTCCAGTGAATCCTCTCTGGCCCAAGATCTGATGCTTGTTGATGCTCCAGGAAACTTCAATGAATCCAGGACTGTCTGAATGTTAATGGCAAACTTGTAGCCTCTTTTAGCATGATTTAGTGTGATATAGATTGAAACTCAGTCTTCCAGGAAAATATTTGAATTTCAAAGGACTTGCAAATGTATTGATGTCTAAAAGATGGCCAATTGCTTAATGTAGCATTTCCTGTTTAAAAGCTAAAAGTATAGTTCTTTTACGCACATGGCTTTAAGGAAGTCAAATGGATATAGTGTGTCATTTCCTTTTCAGAGGATGAATAATAGTTTGTAATAATAGTTTGATAAATGAGTAAATTGTTGCACTTTTTACATTTTGTATTGTATATTTTGACTGACCTTTAGACTGTGAACACTAGCTACTCCCTTTTAGCTAACACTTTACCAGCAACAATTTAGCTAACAAACAAATCCTTAAACTATTTTCACGACCATGAATCATCACAGTTTTATGACAAAATCCATTATCCCATACTAAATACTGCAATTAAGAGGTCATTTGTCTTATTCACATTTTAAAAATAGCTCATTGGTGTGCATTCCTTTTAGATTATCATACACACAGACTCGGTAAAATCATACAGTCTTTCTGTATTGCATTTCACATAAAGGACCTCTGTCCCAATCTGCCACTTACACAGAGTGATCCTCCCTTCTCCCTCCTCTATCTCTACCCTAGTCTAGAGCCCACTGTAGCCCACCATCCCACATCAGCTCATCCTCCAGTGAAAGGAAATGAGATCCGGCAGGCGGCCTGAGAGAAAGCCTTTTTACTGCTCTAAGGCGGTCCACAGGTATTAAGCTGCTCCTAGGGCCCTCTGGTTAAAAGCCCAAGCAGGGAGTACGGGGGAGGACAGTTGGGAGCTTGGACAACAGGCCCACTCACCCATGTTGGAGATTTAATATTGTGTTTATATTTTTGTGTTTGTGCCACCTTGTCTATCTAATCTGCTTCCATTCTCCGACTTCACCTATAATCCTCTCGGTGCCACTATTGCATTTTTTTTTTTTTCAGCTGCAATTTTCTTTTTTTGGTAAACAGCCAACAAGTAGCAGAAAACAGAGCCGTCCCTTTTGCCTCCTGACGACTGATCTTGTGGTGTTTTGGTGCGTCATCGGGTCTAATGCAATCACAGCTAGACACCTGCCCCGGTCAGGACAAACCAGTGTCTATTACAGCATGACTTTTGTCTTTGGCACAATGATGAAAGTCTGTTTGCTCAAAGGGCAGCATTCAGAAAGGAAAGAATGATGAAGCATTGTAGGCTATATTGTTTAAGACTGACAGCCTGGTCATGATGCAAGCGATATTAGAAGTAAAATAATTCATGCTATGTTATAGCTTGGGCTTACCATAGTTAGAAATAGTATGCATAAAACAGTCAATATTTTTATGAGGCTGGAAGCAAGTATTAATACTGCACTATTTTTATGAGTAGAGTTGACAATGAGTTATTTAAAGGTGTACTGTGTCACATGCATTAAAGGTATCTAGCTCTGGATTGATCACAGGTGTTTTTATTACAAAAAAAGAATCTTGAAAAACATGGATTGTTACTATGAGCGGGGTTGCCTCTCTACAGCTCTGACCGGTAACCTGTAGCTTATTGCCATACTGTGGAATGCAGTAATATCTCCAATGGAACCAAGCATGTGGCGTACCCTCCTCCAGAAAATTCACATAATTCACCTGTAATCGATACTTTTGACAACCCTACTTAATAATGCACTATTTTTGTGAGTATAGTTGAGTTATATAAAGTTGTACTGTGTAACTTACATTAAAATAAACACTGGATTCATTAAAGGTGTTTTTATTGCAAAAAAATAATCTTGAAAAACATGCATTGTGTGAGCTGGGTGTCCTCTCCACAGATCTGACCTGTAACTTGTAACTTATTGCCGTACTATGGAATGCAGTAACATCTCCAATGGAAACAAGCACGTGGCGTGCCCTCCAAAATTTACATAGTGCACCTTTAAAAGTTTATTTCTAACATTAAAAAAACAGTTGCGATTCTAAAGTGTTTGTTAGTGCCCAAATGTTTGTTGCAACTAATTTTTTTGTACAACTTTGAATAGCTTATTATTGAATAGAGATCAGGCTAGTCTATCTTTTCTTTAAAAATGGGCTAAGAGTTATGGTTCTAATGAATTCAAACTGTCACTCTGACTATAATCAAAATAAAAACTTAGAAATAAAGAAAATACATAAATAAATAAAAAATACAATACATTTACAATATTCTTTCAGGCTTGCTATAAAATGTGTTTACAATACACCATGGTTATAGTAAAGCATTATTCCACATTATTAAGCAAAAGTCAGTCAGTAAAATGTACATCAGTTGGCTAGTGCTATGCTACGCTATTAGCATTTGCACTCCCTGAGCATTATTCTTTTTAATCTTTTTTAAAGCAAAAGTCAGTCAGTAAAATGTACATCAGTTGGCTAGTGCTATGCTACGCTATTAGCATTTGCACTCCCTGATTCTAGCTGCAGACAGATGACATTTCCTTTGGGCAGCAGTGTTAAGAGGAGCGGACCAGAGGTGTGTTATCTATTAAGGAGAACAGGTCAATGCTCAGAACATAACCAGGGCTGGATTTAGCGACTGCGGTCTTCAGGGAAATAAGAATCCTGTGAACTTAAATCAATATGTCCTTTGAATGGTGAAAAACACACAGATAGCAGAGGTCGGCGTCTGCCCGACAGTGTTAGCAGCAGTATAACCGGTATATATATTTTATGAGGCAATAATACTTCAAGGTGCGTCGTATTTTCGCACCGCCTGATCGCATCCTGTGCTGCTTATATTACGGTAAAATCCTGTAAGCTGCCGTATAAAATCACCAAACCAATGCATATATACGGAAAGGCTCATATCAGCAGCTTTTACAGTGTAGATTGTCCCATAGTGGTTTCAGTTGTTACACACCTTCCCTTAATGCATGCTGAGAACTATTTCTGGCTGCAAGGTTGAGCGGGGGGCGGGGGGTTTTATCGCAATTTGGTCCGACATTTGATAAGGAAAGTGGTGGGGAAAACAAGCAACCCTCTCTCCGTTGTATCCATTCAATAATGCTTCCATTGAGGAGGCCGACGCAGCGCCACGCCTTTTCGCTTCACCCCGAGGGGAAAGTACCTCGCTCGCACCGCGGCTATCACTAAAAAGGTCAAAGCGCTTGGGTCCCATGGAAACTACAGGATAGGCAGGAGCGCACCGGCCGCGTCCAGCTCTCATCTTTGTTACAATAACATTTGCAGCGAGCTGGCGGGGGACACAGGCTCCGGAGGTGTGGAGAATGTCAGGACAACGCCGTGACCTTTTTGATGGGTGGGAATATAAATGGGCGTCCGACACTGGGTGGGGTGGGTGTCACGGATGCAGCGGTTGTATTTACTGTGGCCTTTTCCCACTGCTGCTTTTCTTTTCTGTGGGTAACGTAGCTGTGTATGAAGGAGATGGGTTTGCAAAGACTGAAATGAAAACAAGAAACTGTATAAAGTCTTTAAAACTGTGGCAGACCCTCCACCAGAAAAGTTACATAATGCACCTTTCATTGACTCAAATACATTGGTTCAACCCAGTTCTAAAGCGATGATTTATACATTTCAGTCCAGAGGGAGGTTATACTCAGATACATTCAGTTACATTTATTTGAGTAACTTTCAGAGTAGTTTTCTGACGCCATAGTTTTACTTCTAGTTTAGTGATATTTAGTTTGAAGTAACAATAGAGTTACTCTTTCTTTAGTAAAAGTTGTCGTTACTATTCCCAACGCAAGTAGTGACCAAACCTGACTTAAACATTTTCGCTACTTGCACCTATTTTTTTAAAATATTTTTTGTCTGTTTAGATATCAGAATTTGGAAGAATTTATTTTCTGTCTCATAAATAATACACTCAATTTTTTTGGTATCTTATGCAGCTGTTACTGTTGTTATTGTAACGTGTGTTTTATTACAATGTGAAAATTGTCACCAACCATAATGTTTAAAACTAACTTTTTGACATTTCTTGTTATAGAGTATCCTCAATCACTGTGTGCTGAATAGTGGGGTTGGTTGATCCTGGGCTGGCTGCCAACAGTCTCTGTGTGGAGTCCGTATGACCTCTCAATGTTACTGTGGAGTCCCTGCGGCTTCTACCCATTGTCCGAAAACATGCAGGTGAAATGGAGAACCCAAATCAGCCCCAGGGAGAGACTGTGAGGGTGAATGGTTGTCTGTCTAGGTACAGTAAAAGTACATTATGTCCTCACATGCCAGTCCTCCAACCATTGTATTGTGCCCATATAGCTGCTGGTAAAGTGAGTTCCTTGTTTGTTACTCTCTCTAGCCATAACATTTAGTCTATTAAGTATCACAGTGAAACAACAAAAGTTAATCTTAGTCAAAGAATTTTTAGAGCTTATTACCTTATTTACAAGCCACACACACTGGGCTACTGGTTAAGTCTATTGACTGGAGAAAAAAAAAAAAAACAGGGGCCAAAAACATCAGAACCAACAAACAAACAATAAAAAATAAGTGTGCTATTGTGTTAATTAACCCAGCCATTGTCCTTTTTGTCATAATGACTCTATACATTGTAAAACCAGGAAACATTAATCCCCATACAGCTGTTATTAAAAGAGATTACATGTCAGTTCACTTCCTTCATGGATGGCTAAGCTACAGTTGGGTTACTATTCAAAAAACATTGTCAGAAAGCATAAAAGCATCGACTATGAGTTCTATAACATGACCTCCAGAACATTCACTTTACTCTCTTTCCCACACATTACACAGTATTATGCATTACAGCAACAATAGAATTTGCCCCTCATAAAACTAAGAAATTAAAATAAATGTCAAATTTGTTGATCGATTTCCGTGTACATGGATGTGTGGCAATATGGTGTCACTGTAAAACAAGCGTCATAAACAGCCCTCAGTAAAAATGTTATTACAGGCTGTTTTGTATGGCTTTATGCACCAACTGTACTATAACTCAACAAATCAACCATCCCTCAAAATCTGCACTTGTATGGAAGATTTTTGGCCTTATACCTGTCAAGTCTGGAGCTACTTAGCCAAACTGAAAAACACTGAATTAGTTTTAGCAGTTATGTTTTGCACTGCTCTATGGTTAAATCCATGGTACATTAAGACATTAACCATAATCTTGTATAAAAGGTAACATTTTTAGCACTACTTTGTGCATGAGATGTGATACAACCACACCACCTGTGAAGACCAGTTGATTGCTGCCACGATAATCTTGGCTAAAATAATAGTTAATAGTATTAAGTTAATAGTATAATAGTAATTTAAGGCATTCTCTTCTATAGCATTGTTGTATTCATTGTTGTATGTATTGAATACAACAATGCTATAGAAGTGAATGCCTTAAATGGCTTTTTTCTGCACAATGCTTTTTTCTGCAGATACAATGTATACATCTTTCCTTTTTATTGTGATTTGGAATATTTTTTCTCATTTAGTGTTGTCACGATACTAAAATTTTAAACTGAATACAGATTTCGATACCACAATGATAATAAAAACCTTCTTTATGTAGACAATAGAATGTAATTTCAACATTAAATCTTTGTACTTTCTTTTATATTACCTTGCAGTCTTATATCTGCGTAATCCCTCAGTCCAGGTAGGTTCAATAGTGGTCCATGGACGTAGACTAGTCTGTGTGGTCTTATACTTGTTCTGAATGTGACTTTTTTAGTATCAATACTTGCTCAAATGAGTATCCAGTTTTGATACTGTTCATATGCTTTACTTCTTAAATAGAAAGCCAACTAAAAACCTGTCTTCACTCTGTTTGTATACTTAAAGCCCTGTTCCACCTGCCCACAATAGAAGACTTCTGTTTTCAAGAATGTCTTTGTTTCGCTTGTTTGCCATGACCCGACACGAGACACCAGCATGAGTCATTGTTTTATATTGCACAGCCTTTCCTGGCTTTCTAAACCTTTTTTCAGAAATGGTTAGCTCTCCCTTTAGCGTCGAAGCTAATTGAGAGAAGCCTGATGATCATGAGTGTGGACACAGCCTTAGTGGTTGTGTGTAAGCCGCACAGATGGGATAGATACATCACTCTCCTAATCCTGTTGGCTTTGATTCACATCTTGGATTCATCTTAATTTTTCCCCACATTACGACTTAATGGCCTCAGGATCTGTCTATTTATTTTATTTTAGCGCTCATGTTTAACTGAGATTTACCGCTCTGCTTCCTCTCCCCTCCTACTGCATTAGCCAACTAAGTATGAAGCAAGATTTCTACTGAATTTGAAGGTTATTATTGTATCCCTGGCACAGATTTGTAGAGCCAGCCCACGCGAAAACTGGAATATATTTTGATTGTATCGGTCATGTACAGGCGGAGATTTGTTTTGCTAAAGGAGCGTGACATGAGATAAGAATGTCTCACTCCTACAGCGGTTACAGTCATTAATTTATACATTTGCATGAAATTGAATATGTGGCAATGTGGGGAATAATGTTTGTAATGAAAAGTTGTTGGAGTGAAGCTCGGAATGAGACCTACTGAAGAAAATGGATGTTGGTTAAAAATCGTTTTTAAAGTAAAATAGGCAGCGGAAGTTAATAATTGCTGAAATATTGCATAATACGAAATCAGTTACAATTGTGCATATTAGTGATGGATGAATTGACACCAAAATATAGATATATCAGTGCTGACTGAGGTAAGCTACCGAAATGTATTGATTCTCATGCTAGATTATCAATACATAAAGTGATAGTATGTAACTTTCTGAAGCTGTCATGTCATCTGCATGATTCCATGGAAGCAGAAAGTTAAAACCATACTTGGGAACATTCTCGATGGAGATATGTCAGCTTTATGTCATATTGTGGAATATTGTAGCCAGTGGAACTACATTTCCAAGCAGGAGGAGGCCCTTGACTAGACCAAATAAGAGTCAAGTTTGTGGAGATGCAAGCCCACTCACAGCAAGGACGCATGTTTTATTTGTTTTTCAATGCAATAAACACATCTAAAATGAAAAAAAAAACAAGCTTTTATTGTAGTTTATTTTTTGGGCAAAAAGTTACATACTGTGGCTTTAATGTTTCCCCAAATTTGCCGTCTTATTTTTTTTTTTTTTAATACATGCATATGTAGCTGTACATATATTTGATTTTTAGATTGGTTCAAGCTGGGGAGATGTGAAGATAATTCTAGTCAAGGTCAAATTTGTTACAGGCATTTTAATACAAAACTCATAGATTTTGCTATTGGATCGAAACAAAAATCACTTGTATCGCCCATTACTTGTGCACATTATTTATTCATTGCATATTTATACTTGTATGACACATTTATTAATTATCCAGATGGCAGGGTATTGCTTATAATAGGTTTAATTTAATTGCCAGCTGTTTTGTTCAAATATTGTTTTAGTGATTGTTAAATGAGTCATAGCAACACAACTCCAAAATTTGCATGGAAGAAAGAATCGAGGAATCTCAAACCCCATCTCAGCCCATTCATTTTGTGCAGATTCTGTGTATACCGTTGGACGAAATGACCAAGTGTAATATAATTTGTCAACCAAGGGTCAGTTAAAAAATGTGTCTTTAAAGAAGGAGGTATTATGCAAAATCAACTTGTTGGATTTTTGTAGCATGTTATAATGTTGTTCCCTATCCAAAGTCAGCCCACAAGCCTACGTCACCCGTGCTCCCACACCGCAATTTTCCATAAATGTACAAACTCACGATACAAAACAATGCACTACAACTTTACAAACCTGATGCGATGTGCAGTAGTTTCATTAGCGGATGGTGGTGAATGTAATGTGATAGCGCTCTGAAGGGGGAGTGACTTAGTGCAGAGAGCAAAAACAAAACTGAAACTAATTAAACATGTTAATATGTTGTTTTTAGCGAATATAGCATTTTCAAAACAATAAAAGGTAACATGGTGCTCTAAATATGTTATGTGCTAACAAGTAATACACCATAGAAGTGTAATCCTCCCCTCTTTGATTGTGTAAGGCAAGAGCATTCAACCTGGAGCTAGACCACATATCATTGCGCTGATGTCCTGGTATTCTCTAATGTATTTTATTTGTGTCTGAAATCGCCATAGTTTCTCTAAATAGTTTCCGTTTTAGATAATCTCTCTGTAATGACTTGCCTGTCCTTTTATTACAGAAGGTGATTATCACGGTGACCAGAATGAACTTACCTCAGCCAGAACAGACTCGCTGGGCTTTTAACAGCGGCTAGTCCAAAATAAACCTCCTACTCAAGAGCTCTGACCACAACTTCAGGCCTAATTATAGCCACACTCAGTAGCAGCAGCAGCCAGCCGGACAGCACTGCGCCTATGCACCTAGTGACCCAGGTACCGCCCACCTCCCAGCATGGACCCCAAAACAGTCATTTAAACAGAGCCACTCATTCTTCCCACACTGCACAAACAGCATACCTATACCTGGGTAAGTATAGTGCCAACTTCTAAATAAGTTCAGAGGTAGCATGCATGGCAAACTACAGGCAGGGTCCTCAGTAACATCTCATTATAGCGACAGAGTGGTAGGGCTTTTAAGACGTTTTGGGGGATGACTCCTGGATGGCTAAATGACCACTTATAAGAGTCCCAGTACGGTATATTTATGTATGTGAAGGCACTTGGGGAAAACGGGCTGTCTTGTAGATTTTGCTTTCATTTATTCATCTAGGCTCTTGAGGTTACATCTAAAGACAAAGAAAACAATTTGAACAAGGAGTTTTTAATGTAGGGTTGAATACATTTTCCAACGTGACCTTCATTTTAAAGAGGAATAATTACACTTTTATTGTGTATTACTTGCTAACACATAACCTATTTAGATCACATGTTACCTTTTATTGTTTTGAAAATGCTATATTCGCCGAAAACAACAACACAAAATGTTTAATATTTTGTTTTTGACGCTCTGAGAATCCCCTCCCTTTGCTCTCCTTGCTAAGTCACTCCCCCTTCAGAATGTTATCACATTCCAATCGGCATGCATCCCGCTAATGAAAGTACCGCACATCGTATCAGGTTTGTGAAGTTGTAGTGTATTGTTTTATATTATTCTTTTGTATATTTATGAAAAATGGCCGTGCTGGAGCATGAGTGATGTAGGCTTGTGGGCTGAGCTTTGGACAGAATCTTACTGCTAATCGTAAGAAGGGTTCAAATACTGCCCAGAAGAGATTGCAAGATTACATAAACATGCATGGATGACATCTAAAACCTCTTCAGGCATGATGAGGGAACAACGTTATAACATGGTAGAAAGCTCCAAAAAGTCGATTTTATATAATACCCCGTTCTTTAACAACAGTTGCAGTACCATGTTGTTTCTTATGTATCTCCTTGAATTCTTGTATCATGTAACAGTTCTAAGGGTAAAGTTGTGGCCATCACACTTGTTCCTTTGGAAAAGAAACATTTTTCAACTGAGAATAAGAAAAACTGCTTTGAAGTTGAACACCAGCAACACATTTCTTTACTGTATCATTAAACTATATAATAGAACTTTCTGGAGGAGGCACGTCACTTTGAAACATTCTACATGGAGATAGATACATTTTATTCTTATTGTGGCATATAATTATGCCCAAAGAAACAACATTTCCATGAAAATAAGCATGAGTAGAACCTCCCACAGGCCAAAAGTCAGGTTTGTGGAAATGCAAGCCCACAAGTTTTTCAGTGCAATAAAGACAACATAAACATGCTTCTAAGTTACTATGGCTTCAAATACAGAAAATGTCTAAAAAACTAATAAAAATAATAATGTAATGTAAAGGTCAAAATTGTATTAAAATCTTTCTTTCTTTATTCTTTATTTGTCAGGAACCATGTACAAATTCATTAATCTTACAAAAGAAAAGATACATTTAATGTTCGCAATACAAGATAACATTAAGTCGGTCCAAACTGACAAAAGCAATCAGTCAATATCACTTTATTTGTCCTCGAGGGGACCTGGAAAAAACATGGGGGATTCAAACCTCTAGGTGTCTAATAACTTGTTCATATACATTTTGTGGCTTTACAGTTGTAAATAGTCCCTTAGTTAGTTGTAGTGTCCTTTTGTTATGTAACTTGAAGGGTCCTCCACCTGCTTGTCTCCTTGAATGTTATTTTTTTGTTTGGAATGTGCTCCATCAAGTCAAGTTATAGGCAAAACTCCTTTCCAAAGCATTTTAAGCAATAACAACACATGAAACTGAAGTTACTTAAGTTTAATGTCTTACAAGACATTCCATGCAAAGCACTAACACTAACAGATAATCGGGTAGTGGACCCCCCACCAGAAAAAGTTACATAGTGCACCTTTAAGACTGGATATGTAGCCTAATTAAAGCATTTTATGTTAGGTTTTTATTGCTCGCATAATTAAGCAGTTAAGGTAACACCCATAAAGATTTAATTAAGCTAGCCTTTTATGTTTACCTTATGTTAATCAGTATGTTTACTTTACTGTTTCCAATCTGTGTGTTTAACTGGAAATTAGTGTATTTATTTTCTTTCTCATTAGATACATTTAATCAGTGTTGGCGGTGAAACAAGATGCTAGGGCAAATCATATCAAACTATATGTCCTTCCGTATGCCATATATTCATTTGACTGTATCTAATTTTCCTAATGAATCCCAGCATCTCCTCTTTACGCTAAATATTCCCAGAAGCACTTGTTGTACACTTGCTAATGCTAACACTACTGTAGCCACTGATGTGTTAGCGATGCCAAGATGTCTTTTAATCCCCCAGGCTTTTTTCGTAGGAACAGAATATTGCTTTCCCAGACGTCAATTATGTTTTATTTACCTCTCCTGTTCTTTTGTCTCGCATGTCTCTAACACGCAATCAGGTGCAGTGTCATCTTTGCTTTGTCCTGACACCCCAATGCCACTGATAATTGTGCAAGCCAAAGACGTATTATTCTTCCAAACAATCGAAAGGATACATTTTCAAATGTGGCTTTATTTACATGGGGATAAATAAAGAGCCGGTGGAGGTTGAACGGGGATAGAGGAGAAAAGCACTGAGATTATTGGGGTCAGCAGACTACATAGGGCTCTGTAATATCTATTTAGATTCAGTGTTTGAAAAGAGTGAAAATTAGACTTGTTTTCTGTCAGACCTCAGTCACAGCAAGGGCACTGGCAGACAAATGAATTAGTTTGAATAATATTTATGCATTCAGAAGAGTTGTGAATGAATACAATGTGAGGTACAGTGAGAAATGGTATATAGATGTATGTACAATTACTCAAATTAGAGGTAGGCAAAGAAACAGGTACAGTAGCTTTAATTAGTGTTTTAACGGCAATACAAAGTGTTCATGAACTGTGATTAAATTTTAATCTAGACCTATAGGCACTAGGATAATCTATGTAACCCATTTAGAGGCTTTTAATACAGTAACTTCTACTATAATTTTCAGCTCTTACTACTTCCATAACTTCTAACTTAGTCTAAAATTATATACTACTACAAAGCCTTTTTCAGCTGAAATTATAAGTTATATAGCTATTACTATTTTTGCCCTATCTCCTGCTAATTCCTACTACCTGCTACTGCTACAACTATTATTTCTCCACTTGCTCCTATAGCTGTGTGGTGCTCCATAGCAAATACAACAGTTACTACTGCAACAATTGCTACCAAATGTAGGGCTCCTACTATTAATACTATTGTTGCTTGCTTCAATAGTACTAATACACTTTTGACTGTGCAGCTCATCTTTGTCACACAACAACCTCCCTATTTAGAGTAATTTTTACTTTTTCACCAAAAAATGGATTGAGTGAAAATGCTTTCTTCTTTGAGTTCTCCGTCCCTTTCCCAATTAACTACAAAAATCTCCTTGTCAATCTGTAACCATGCAACGTGACATCATTTGAAAGTATAAATACATTTCAGAAGCACTAATGATGCCTTGACCTTTAATTCCCCTTTGCAAATGAGGATTTATTACCAAAACAGACTCCTTAGATGGGAAAGGCCTTCAGGTTGTCACAATGTTGTCAGAAGTGAACTTGTGCTCTGATGCAACCCTAGCTGTTAGTCTTGTAATAACTGTGTGATATAAACAAGTCTTCTTTTATACTGTTATTGGACTGACCCTCAAAATGGCACCTTAGCAGCAAAGTGAAATGATTGATGTGTCACCAATATGATTGTTAAGGCTATGGCTTAACAACATTTTCTCAACATTTTGGGTTGAGAATAATAAGCCAAGATTACCCATAGACCTCTGCCAAGGCATTATCTTACAAAAGGCTGGAATAGTAAT
>KN472545.1:21325-47759 GCA_000787095.1 Periophthalmodon schlosseri
TAATAATAATATAATAATAATAATAATAATAATAATAATAATAATAATAGGTGTTAGTTAATGCTCTGTTCAATGAACCATCTTGGTTCTTCCATACCTTCTTTTACTGAACCTGTTGTCATTGTTCTTCTCACACGCAACTAATAACTGCTACACATTTACCCAGTTATCAGTTTGCATGCAAAGTTAATATAAAAGAGATAAACCCAGGCACTGGGTATATGGTATATGGCACTGGTATATGTGGAACAAAGCCAAATATGTTGTTTGATGTGTTTACACATTTTGGGGACACCAAGCTGACTCACTGTTCTTAACTCTAGCCAGCATAATGATTTACAGTGTTTTAGCAAATAAATAGACTAAAATAAAAGCATGTTTCTTCATTTTAATTTTTTCATGCATCCTTGCAGGCTTGTATCTACACAAGCCTGACTCTTACTTGGCCTGGAGGAGGGGCTCCTCCTGCTTATTTCCATGGAAATGTTGGACCTTTGGCTAAAATATTCCACAGTATGGCATAAAACTTATTTATATCCATGGAGAATGTTCCAAAGTAACTTTGTATTTTCATGTAATCATGCAGGTGATGTGACATGTCCAGAAAGTTACATAGTGTACCTTTAAATAAATAAACTAGCAAACGACTCAACTCACAACTCTACTTCCACACTGATAGCACACATACATTAAGTTAACTATTATTTTTGCAACAATTCAACATGTAGTCCCAAGTTGGTGTTTGTGCCTAACCCAAGCCTGAGTAAATAATGATATGCATCAGGGAGAGAAGTTAGAGTTCAGATGATTTTGCAACATAAAAATTTCCACTTGCTGTTGCCCTGCTTAGCTATGGCCACTAAAGATATGATTGGTTATGTGGTTACTTTATTTTCCCTGTAAATAGAACTTGTGGCCTTATAACTGAACTAAAACGTCTTTCTCATTTGAACTTGAATCACCTCCTGTCTGTCTGTGCTGTGCCTGGACCGGACTTTGCACTGCTCAGCCTGCACCGCGATAGAGCAGATAGGTACACGGATTGTACTATCTCCTATCCCGTGTACTATCTCACACGGAGACACAGTGAGGAGTAGAGGACATAAATCTTGTGTATTTACGACCAGTGCTGTAGTCAGCTATCTGTTAGGATGCCCTCCCCCATTCCCTCCCCAATCGTCTCTAGGCAAGGTTATCCGCGTTTAATACTCTTGTCACATAGGATATTGGCATTGGATAGTGTTTCTCAATTGTCAAGTTTTGAGTGATTGGATGAAGTTTGGAGAGTGGAGACAAAGGTTGATATCTGACACTGGAAATTTGAAGAGGTTTGAGCCTCCTGGGTTTGTTTTTGTGCGTTGTCATGATCTTTCTCGTTCATAATATAGTGGGAGAATGCTAATTTGGTGCACTTGCAAGTTGTCATCTCACAACGGTCTGCTCCTATTAGCGGGTCAGAATGAGTAATGTAGTTTGACAGCATATAAAGTGAGAGATAGAAATTGTGTTGACGCTTTGGCCATGTGGTACATAAAAAGAGGCAAAGAGGGAGTGTTGTGGTGTTTTTATTTGTAATAAAAGAAGAGTCATTAGAGGTCACTTGAACCAGTCTTATGCCCTGATAAATTGAGTGCTTTGTGTCATTGGATAAAAAAAAAGTATTTTATTTACCTGAGCTTATCACACAGCTTTTTTTAAAGGTATTTCACTTTTCATGTGGAGGGTCAGACACCTACTTGTCTCCATGGGCAGTTAATGCTTTGCTGGAATGTTCTGCAGTATGACATTAAACGTGTCCATTTCCATGGAGACAAGCAGTTAATAGAGCCTGCTCACAATAAGAATCCATGTTTTTCAACACCTTTTATTGAATTAATGTAAGATTGATATGTTAACAAACTGTGGAACATTCTGTGCACAGCAATAACATCTCCATGGTGACAAGCAGTTGGCCCCACCAAAATAGTTACATAATGCACACTGTGTGTTAATATAATGCTTTGTAAAATAAGTAATATTAATTTTAAAAACATGACTTAAGTAGGCAGGTTAGTTGGAGGGAGATCATTTACCATCTGTAGCACTAATGCCCCATAAAATGTATTTGTATAAGTTGAAAATGTGTTAGGTTTGCATTTTATGTTTCAACATCTGGATAAAACATACGTACCTCCCTTATCCTAAATTCTGCTTTCGCACAATATTTGACTCTCCTAACCCACCATTCTTCCAGCTGTGTTCTGTGCACAGATGCCTGTGCGTGTGGACAGGCCGTGGTTAAAGTTGCACAGGCAGGTGCTGTATGGAGGCATTGACCCATCGCCGGCTGTGATCCATGTCTGCTGCACATCAATACACATTCATCTGCGCTTGTTTCACCCCGGGCTACTGTAGGCCAACGGCTGAGCTACCCACCCACCAGACAGGCAACACTTTGTCCGGAGTGCTCATACTAGCACTGACACCCTACACCGGCCTGAGACATCTGATGGAGCTCCCTCCCTCCTTGCTACGCTCCCCCTCCGTCCTTTGTGTGTGATTAGTCTGTGTTTAAGGTGCTCCAAATGTCAGTGGTCACCGATCCTTCCTATACACCATTCATTAGGTTGTGATTTAAAGGAAAGGCTACAATTATCCCCCATGGCCCACAACAGTGTTCTGTCTATTTTAGTCACAATGGACAAAGTGATGGAGAAGACTGGGGGCATTGTCAGTGCAAGACTTTGACAGAAATACTGTGGTGTCACACATTTTGAGAAATGCCAGTAGAGCTAACCATTTAGCGACTTAATTGTGTAATACAGATTTATATGTGGATATGATAAACCATTCACAGGCACATTCCAAATTTGACCTTTTTATACAAATCGTGCCCTGGATGTACAAAATGTATATGTGAGTTCATGGATAAACTTTGCTTCATTTTTCACAAATAAAAGACAGTGTCTATATGTTTAGCCTTATTTTGCGCTGATTTGCATTAATTATTGGAACTTCAGGTCTGGAATGATTCAATTTTGTATTTGATAGAATTATATGTGTAAGTAGCCCCTTATAGTAAATCGTCACAGTGTGCAGTATAAGTTTGCTGTGAGTTTATAGGCCAAAAGTCCACAACGGACGGTGCTGTGGTGTGGATTTCATGCAGCCTTTAAAAGTGATTGAAGCTGGGATTGCTGCTGAGTGGCAGCGGCGCAGGATGGAACCAGATCCCCGACTGATGAGCGCTCTAATAGGCCTGTCTAATGTATCATCGATGGATTGACTGCCGTCTCGGAGGAGGCGTTTCGTGGGGATTTGCGCAGATGAATTTCTGGGAAGTGAAATACAGTTGTGGTGTCTGGGGTGAGAAAATACGCCCTCTATGGGCAGATTGGATATACAGTGAAGATCAGCCCAAAGCGATACACAGGAGCATTTCTCATGCGCTCACTGTCCTCTCTCTCTTTCCCGCTCTCAGCCAATCTCCGCGCGGTGACGCTGCGCAAAGGCAGGATCTAGTCTTTGCTTCATCGTCGTATTTAACACACCCACCAGATCCACACATGCTACAGAGGTGCATTCTCTTGCCCGCCTCTTCGCGCTGGGATTTAGCTCGAGCTCTTACCTGTGGGCCGACTACTTTTTCTGGGGGAGTTTCCCTTGAACAGAAACATGACTTAAACCAAAATCGCTTTTCCGGGATAGCTGATTCTCTACAGCTCACAAATCGCACAGAAGAAGCTCTATGCGCGCAGCTCTCTCTTGTCACTTTACGTGGCTCCTCGCGCAGTGGAGAGGCACTGGGCTGTAGGATGTGGCTGTGGAGTGGACCAACGCGACTTGCTCTACCTGGACGATTGCGGATGGTTTTACGCGCGTGAGAGAATCCTGAAAACAAGTGCGAATCCAAAGTGTTGACACTGAATCCTTCACTCAAGACGGCCAGCGAAGATGGCTCCTATGTGTTTAATGTGTACTTCATTAGATTGGCGTCCAGTGTGATCAACATCATTAGCGATGTAGTTAGCCTCTTCATCTGCGTGCTCATCATCTGCAGCAAATACTCGCATCTGCTCAAGCGCGAGACCATGAAGATGATCCTGCTGCGTAAATTCCGCGTGCTCATTCTGATGGTGTTCCTGGTCGCCTGTTCCATGCACATCATGATCGACCTGCTGCCCAAGCTGGAGCGCAGCGGCAACAGCGGCTGCTCGTGCTCGCACACGCCGAGCGAGGAGCCTCAAAACTGGGCCAAGCAGAGCTGGCCTAACAAGCACACGCTGCGGATCCTCCAGGACTTCAGTAACGAGCCCAACTCCAACGTGTCCTCGCATTCACTGGACAGGCTCCAGGGCGCAGGGGACAAGAAACAGTCCCTCCGGATGATGGAGATGCACGCAGTGGACAGGAAGCGCCCCCTCATCCAGGACGCGGCTGTCACCAAGAACGTGCCGCCCAAAGGTTCAAGGTTGTCCGCGTTGTACGATCACCCGTTATACAAAAGAGCCCTGCCAGCGCTCACAGACGAGGACACGCTGTTTAACGTCAACACGGACATCCGATTTGACCCCAAAGTGGCGGACGAGACACAATGGTAACCAAACATTAGTCTACTGTTTATTGGTCACTCATTGGACCTGTTATTTAATTAGAGCGTCAGCTGTTTTCATCTGACCAACTGAATTATTACTGCTTAATAAATGAACTCGCTCGCATTTTACTGTCCACGTTTTTCTGCTCTTTTCACTGCTGCCTTGAGCTGAGCATTTCTTCTCTTGTCTCATTGTTGAAACACAAGCTTTGCAATAGGTCAAATCCAAGATTCATTATATTATTAAATATTCCAAATCTCCTACAGCCCTAGAGTTATTATTCATGCACAATTGCCCTAAACCAAAGTAACCCCTCTTAGTCCTACATATGCATGCCTCATCTTTAATTTGTCTCAGCAGCGCAGCCTCTAGTTTATCTCCCCGCAATCACATCAATTTATCAAGCTGTTGCACAACACCTGCCTGCCTTACGTAAATAAATCAATGTTCCAAGTCTGTCTCACTTATAATTTATTTTTCTTCTTGCAGGAATGAGAAAATTGGCATGAATGAGTTTAGCCCGACCGGAGAGCTCACGGCTGACTCCTATCCCAACTGGCTGCGCTTCCATATTGGGATTAACAGATACGAGCTGTACTCTAGATACAATCCCGTCATAGATGCTCTCCTCAAGGACCTGGTCACCCAAAGGATCACGAGCGTGGGTGAGTGAAGGCCAGAGCTACACAGGTCAAAATCACACCTACACTGCACATGCCAATGCCATACAGCCGCTGGTGGCAAACTTGGAAAAGAGCACAACTTCAACTTGAATAGATAATGCAATGTACTGTGAGAAACAGGGTCATTAAATGATGCCAGGAAGTACATAGTTGTGAGATTATCATATGCTGCAAAACTTTTTGTATGTTATAAGAGCTATAAAAGTAAGTTAGGTAGTATTATGTAATTTAGATTAACCTGTTTTGTAAAGCTTCCTTGTAGTCAGATTAGTTTATTAAGAATGATTCAGACTTAATAACTATTAATAACTACTACTAAGCCTGAAATCTTAATAAACTATTTGCTTATGCTTTATTAAGGCTAATTAAGGTGTAGTGTTTATAAAGTGGTACCCATTTTTAAAACCACCATCTACATATACATTGGCTTCTTGTCACGTAATCTGGTTCTTAAATAAATCTTCTTTGCAGTAGATCTAATGTACTGTAAAATGCACTGTGGACTGAGAGGGTGCAAATATGTGGACATCATAATGCACTTACAATGCACTGTGAAATGCACTTTACAACCGGATCTGCAGGTTTTCAAGTGCAATGAAAAATGACATGACATGAATTCTTTTGTGATGATAACAAAGTACAAGTTTAAATAGGGGTGCCTAAATTTTTTCCTCAGTGAGCTAAAAATGAATACTTGATTAGAAATGTTATCTACTCAATATGTACCGGTAGTATAAATCAGGGCTTTGATTGCCATTTTAAGTTGAAAATGCATTCAGTTTGGAAATCTGTCATATTTAAAGATAACGACAAACTTCCTATACTGCATGTACTCTGCACCTACCTTTTGGCAGGTGTTGCTGACGTGCTGTAAGTGAAACTAAACTCAGAACAATGTGTGCAAAAATGCAGTGCTGCTCGGTAATTCCCAACTGGGTATGCGGGTTTTGGGGGGGCCTTGAGGGGGGTGGTGCGGGAAGGGGGGGCACCTGATGCGTGATGGACAGGTAAGCTCCTATCTGCCAACAACCTTGCAATTACATACGAGATTAGAACTGAGCGGAGGTCTATTTAACTCCATCTGCCTGTCTCTCAAAACTAAGGAAATCATAACTTATCACAATTCCAGCCCCAATGCATCCTGGGAGAATATAACGAGCAATGACTATGATACAGAAGAACTGACAGGTGGATCGCAGTCTTGTAAAATACACACCAAAGTGATACTTTTTCTTTGGGAACTGTAAAGCGGGATACTTATTTTCGTACTTTTTAAAAAACAGTTGGATCGTCTTGCGTTTTGGCTCGGTTCACTCCTTAAATTCCAGTAGACTCAAGGTCGCTCCTCTTGCTCTAAAGTGATTGCAGATTTTAGATGTATCTGCCAATGACTAAGCTTTGGCATGCAACGAGTATTAAAGACATGCATTTTTAACTTAATAAAACAGGTTGCCATTACTCCAGATTAAAATGAAAAATGGGCGTGGCCTTCTACATTTATTGTGTAAATAAAGTACAAATTTGCTGTTGTTGTTACACAAAGCAAAAAAAGTAAGCATTCAAACTTAGATTAGTTTCTTGTGATCCACTTTGGGACTTAAACTGCAAATTTGTGAACGGCTGATCTAGGTTCTAATTTTATTTTTCAAATCTATTCGTCATTAATATGGCTTGCCAACATTAATTTGACACTTTGCATACTGTGTTTAAGCTGTATTGTCAAAACATACCTTATCAAGTCATACAAAAATTGGTCTAATTGTCTAATTGTCAGTACTTACAAAAGTCTATATACGTTGTAGGGTTGTCACGATATTCCAAATTTTTGTGTGATTTTCGATACTTTTGACAACCCTAATACAGTGATAAAGGGACAGTGTATATTCCAACTTTTACAATGCAGTTCTCTTAGCATGTTTTGCATATGCCATAGTAATAAACCTCTATCTCCTGGTTCAGTTGAGAAAAATCAACAAACCTGGCATATTCAAGTTACTGATACCACACATAAATGAGCATTTCGAGATAGGGAAGTTTTACAAGTTAGTTAGAGGAAGTGTTTTAAAGGATATTTGTTAAAGATTCACTCTCCAAAACATTTCCTCCTCAGCACCCTTAGCAGAAGCCAAAGCTGTCAGGTCATGTCATTTTGCATTTTTGGCTGGGACAACTCCTGATATTCAACTCAAGGCTACTCCATGTGCACTTCCTTATGCTACATGCGTAAATAATTTATTGTAGACCACTGTTGCAAATAAAAATGAATAAAGGTGCATTATGTCACTTTTCTAGTCAGGGGGTACATCACCTGCTTGTTTCCATGGAGTTGTTATTGCTTTGTCTGGCATGTTCCACAGTATGGCCTTTATCTTGCATTTAATTATGTATAATTAAGTGTTTTCATTGCTAAAAATATACCTTGAAAAACATGCATTCTTGTAGATTTTTACAGTGAGAGTGGTCACCCCTCCACAGATATGACCTATCGCTTGGTGGCATTTGTTTTTTTTTTTTCTCTCTATGGAGGTATTTTTAGCTTAATGCCACACTGTTGAATATTTGTGGAAAAGCAATAACATCTCCACGGAGACTCCCCTCCAGAAAGGCTACTTTAATTATAGTAGAGTATATAAATTAACATTGCAACAGACTTTGTTCAACCCACTTTTGTGCCCGCCTTGTTATTTGAAAACCAAGAATTTACTATTTGTTTGGATCGAATCTTCCCATTGGCTGTTGGTCCATAGTACTGGACTTGGTAACACTGAAAGTAATTGTTGATATTACAGAAAAAGTGTGTATTCCAACATGTTCTAGTCTGCCTTTATATTAAAAGTAGGTAGAGAACCTTTAGTTATTGTGGCTTCGATCTCTGCACAGCTCCACTCCCTGGCTGGTCAGTTGAGGAATTTCCTTCTCTTCTATCTTTATACTTAAGGAATAGGCCTGACTCTCCCTCTGTCTGCTTTCTCCCGGTGGATAGAGGAAGCCGTTCTCAGCGTCTGTATCCAGCTAAGTACATGCTGGCTCCGTAATTACAGAGCTTTCACACAGGCCTGGGGCAGAATACCAATACAAGCCAACAGCACATGCTTATTATCTCAACTTAAGAATAGAGGGCGCTTTATAGGTTCAAAGTGCTTGTGTTTGTCAATGAAGAAGCGCGGAAGATATTGATTTAATAAAGGCCTCATGGAAGTAAGTTAGGTTGTAGTAGGAGTGTTTGGGCTCTGCAAACTCCTGTCTAACAATGCTGACTAGTTAAAATCACATCATTCTATATTTTGTCAATATTAGCTGGTACGATTCATACAACAACTTAAGTATAGAAATTGTACTCAGACGACCTTGTCATTCAACGTTACCACCTATAAAAATCTGTTGTAAGTTTCTCTAGTTAATTGAAGTTTAATGAGCTTAATGTTTTTCTTAATGTTTAAGGTAGGCTGAACCCCAAATCGATGGCTAATCTTTGTAAACATTCCCTGTCTCTGTGATTCCCGTATGTAAAAATAAATGAGGGAATTGATTGCGCAGGTTGTACTACTGGCAAAAGGCCACCGAAAACATTGTTCCCGATCGATCTGTGGCCGGTCCGCTCAGGTCTTTTTGGAAAAATTTCAGGCTTGTACAATGTTCGGAGTAGAGTCCCACGAGGACCTTCACAATGCATTATCATGGCACAGGCTTGAAGGGAGGGAGAGGACATAGAGGAGAGGGGGACAAAGGGGTGAGAGAGAGGAGAGAGGGAGAAGAGAGAGAAGAGGAGAGAGAAGGGAAGGGAGAAAGAGAGGGGGAGAGAAGAGAAGAAAGAGGGAGAAGAGAGACAGAAGAGGAGAGAGAGAGAAAAGCAGGGAGAGTGTGAAGGAGGAGAAAGAGAGAGTAGGGGAGAAAGAGTGGTGACAGGGAGAAAGAGAGAGTAAGGAGAGAATACATGGAGGGGGGGAGGAAAGAGGGAGAAGAGAGAGAGAGGAGGAGAGAGAGAAAAGGAGAGAGTGAGGAGAGAGTAGAGTAGGGAGAGAGAGCGGTGAGAGGGAGAGAGAGAGATAGTAGATAAGGAGAGAATAAATGGAGAGAATAAATGAAAGAGGGAGAAGAGAGAGAGAGAAGAGGAGAGAGAGTGAGGAGGAGAGAGTAGAGTAGGGGAGAAAGAGCGGTGAGAGATAGAGAGTAGATAAGGAGAGAATACATAGAGAGAAGAGAGGAAAGAGGGAGAAGAGGGAGAGGAGAGAAAAGAGGGGTGAGGGAGAAAGAACGGAGAGAGAGAAAAAGAGAGAGAAGAAGAATGAGGACAGAGAGAAGAGAGGGAGAGTGATAAAGAGAGAGAGAGAAGATAGGAGATAGAAGAGAAGAGGAGAAGTGATAGAGAGAGCGAAGGAGACAAGAGAGGGAGAGAGAGAGCTGGGCGTCCTTCACCTCCTCACTCTCCTCTCCTGTCAAACAAACCGCGGTGGCACAGTCATTTCACAGAGCACACTCACTAACATGGATAAACACTGGTTCAGCTAAACGACAGCCTGAGGCCTTCATTTCATTGGCTCACATCGATTCTGTAAAGCACTGGTGGTATATGTGCTTTTATTGTTTTATTTAGTCTTAAAACGGTTTGCAGTGGTCCTAAGTTATTCCTCACATACCTCATGCATTTCGGGCATCCTAATTATTTAGTTCTATGTGTTTATAAGCACGTTTTACAACTTGACGGCCATGATGGTGAAGGTAACAATTATCGGACAATTGCTTGCTAATGCTTTCTAATTAGATGTAGATAGCACGGAACTGAGTTATTTTGATCTCAAGAGCGGCTTATACACCATATTAGTACGTGGGAAAAAAGCGGGTACAGTTTTTTTAATAATAGATGATGATGAAAGGCAAATAGACAATACTCAAGACTATTACAGTAAACAGGAATACAGTATATACCCAGTACTATGAATGTGCTTCTAGCCTATCAAGCCTGTGAAGTACCTTAATTTGCTCCACAAACAACAAAGTGTCTCATTCTTATTCTGCATAAAAACGTACAATCCTGTAGTTTAGATCTGCGCAGTGTTCTGAAATGTTATTCTTGTATTAGTTCGTCAGTTCATATTTTCATATTTCATACTTTTATCAATTCTTCTGGGCGCATTTCAAAACTTTGAACGGAATCCTATTATAAAACCATAAACTGCAAATCTAATCGCAATGCTTTTCTGAAAAATTGCAATTCGATTTTTTCCCATATTGTGCCACCTCATATAAGACCATATTGACAAAAAGAGGATGTGTTATGTCAAAACATGACAGAAAGGCATTGTTCAAACTCATAAGCACAGACTTAAAACGGAATAGGGGATTTGTACCGGATAGAGGAGAATAGGCTCTATATGATCAACTTAAGTCAGATAATCCTAATCGTTCCATGTTGTGTTTTGCACTCACCTTTTCTCACCTTAATAATAACTATTGCAGGGTGTGTTACATAAAAAAAAAACATCAATTAGAATTGATCATTAAGTATTTAGCAAGCAATTAAGATAAGGTTATTTATATAGCATGGACAAGGAAGGAGCGCTTCTCAACAAGAATTTAAAACTTGGTGGGTGTGACTTGGGTGTAACTGGTACTTGAGCATGTCCTAAGTGATCAGGCAATTATTTTATTTAATTTATGTAATTTATTTATTTTTCTCTTGGTAGCATTACTTTTTTGTATGCTTTTCTATTCTCAAACATAAGTTGCTCCCAATGTCACGTGTTTTGCATTAGCTTACTAGCTCATATTGCCAAATTAAATTGTTCCTGATTACATTTTAGCCCTATTTTCTATATATAACAATACAATGGGCTTTTTAATACTTCCCTTCTTACCATTTCTGTTTTTGTCCAACAGCTATGAAGTCTGGAGGCACTCAACTGAAACTCATCATGACTTTCCAGAACTACGGACAGGCCCTGTTCAAACCTATGAAGTAAGTGACACTACCCTGTTTTAGATTTTAGATGGTTTTTATACTATTATTTCAATTCCACAGAAGGTTTTTAGAATGCTTATTTACTACCATCTCAACTTTGCCCTCGAAACTTCCATCGCGTCTCTGTGGTGATATCAAATAGCTTTCATTTCTGGCCAGTCTTGATTTTTCCAGAGTGGGCTGGTGGTTTTGCTGTGTCAGAGATGCATAGGCACCCACCTCATTGGCTCCTGCAGATGACCTGGCATATTTTAAAAGCAGTTTTTAAGTTGCTCAACCCAAACGCATATCATTTCATGGCTCGTCTGAAGTATTGATCCGATGATTGTGGTTGGTACAAATGGCGCTGATGACAGCAGAGAATTACTATCATAATACTGTCTTGTTCAAGTGGTGTTTTGTGTAAAGGTGCACTCTGTAACTTCTCTGGTGTGGGGGGTGTCTGCTGCCTGCTTGACTTTGTGGAGATGTTATTGTTTTGCCTCGAATGTTCCACAGTATGGCATTAAACGTATCTATCTTGCATGTATTCAGATTCAGGTGTGTTGATTGCATAATACCCTGATAAACATGCATTCTTACTCAGAGCAGGCTCGCCTCTCTACAGATATGACCTGTTGCCGTTGCCTGCTTGGGTTCGGGTATAGATAAATAGATTACTGCCAGGCAAACAACAACATCTTCATAGAGATAAATAGGTGGCAGATCCTCCTATAGAAAAGTTACATAGTTAACCTTTATAATAATAATATTTACTTTGTGAGTGTTTTCAACGTTGAAACTTGCTATTAAGGGGGGTTCTTAATTAGTATGAAGCATTACTGGTACAATGGTTCTTAAGTCGTCTAATTGAGGGATATATATTTTTTTGTAAAGGTCCACAGCTATTACAGTTTGTTTTTTCATGGCTGTATTAGTGATTACTAGTGTTGTAGGTCTCTCTGGGGCACATAGGTCCCCTCCTCATAACTCACTGATTAAAAGAGCAAGACGAAATGTGGACCAAACCTGAAATTTGCAAAACAAGAGTGTTGTGACACATGTTTAAAAATCCTGCCAGTGGAAATTGGCTTAAAGCAGGGGTTCACAAACTGTGGGTGAGGGTCCAAAAAAGGAGCGCAGAGTGTTTCAGTACAGTGCAATTTGTTTTTAGCTTAAGCCGAAATCAGCATTAGAGATAGAAAAAAAACTGTGATATACATGTGTCACAATGAAAAAATGTAAATAAATGCAGAAAATTACAAAGATGGTCTCGATTTGGTCTCAACGGGCTGTGGTCTCGGTCTTGTCTCGGTCTTGACCACACAGACATAATGGCACTCACTTTAAGAAAATCAAAGACGTAGATTGTCCATGTAACGATTAGAAAACAATGATATATTTGCATACACGGGCAGTTGATCAAACCTAACCCTTTTGAAATCCACTTTGAAAATAACAGCTAGGCCTGTCACAAAATATGAAGTGCAGTATATTGCTAAGGAAAATATTAACGGTAAATTATAGTGTTTAAACTACCCTAATGACCCTTAAAGAAAAATAAAAAACACGAGCTACCATAAATAAATAGCAGAAATCACATTTTAGTAGTTAGTTTATATCTATAAGGAGTCATAGAAGTTATTTATTCAACCTACTACAGCTCAAAACAACTAAAAGTACAAAGAAAAGTACAATGATAAATATTTAACCCCAAAAATGGTTGTTCTATTTGTGTTCATATTTTGGATTGGTCGTGGTTTGATCACAATTTTGTAGACTTTAGTAGACTTGGTTTGGTCCTGTCCTACTCCTGGTTTAGTCCTCGTTTTGTCCGATTTAGTTCTGAGTTTAGTCCTAGTTCAGTCCCAGTGTTTAAACTTACTGCCTGTGCTTCCTGTACATTATGTAGTTGTTGTGAGTTCAGAGCAATTACAATGTTTTTTTTTAATGACTGTCTTAGTAAGTACATTCAAATTTCTAAGTCCACATCCTATGTAATTATTTTAATCACAAAAGAGCCAAAGCCCAGGCATTATTTACTAACACTTGTCTGGGCCAATTACAGAGATAATGACGATCATTCTTAGAAAGATTTTCCATGTAATGATTATAAAACAGTAATACATGAGCATACACATGTGCTGGTGTAATTCAATTTTGAAATCCACGTTCAAAATAACAGCTAGGCCTGCCACAAAACTTTACACAAAATAATATAGTATTGGAGTAAAATATAATATTGAAATAAAATATTGTAAATGTGCAATAATGGTGAAAAAAAACTAAAACAAAAAAAACATGAGCTTGCAAAAGTTCAGAGCAATTACAATGTGTTTTTTTAATGACTATCTTAGTGAGTGCATTCAAATGTCTATTTATATATACAGTTTATGGTTCAATGTTTGAACTTACTTACTATAATTACCAGAGGCGGGACCAACTTGTTGTTTTGCAAGTCTCAAGTCTTTGGCCTCAAGTTTGAGTCAAGTCCCAAGTCACAGACAGGCAAGTCCAAGTCAAGTCCCGAGTCAGTGGCCTCCAAGTCCAAGTTGAGTCCAAGCCCTCTACTTTGAGCTTCAAGTCATTTCAAAACCGAATTACCAAACACAGCTTGTGTTTTTGCAATTTATATACTTTTTAAACAAAATTTTAATGCCTACAAAGTCATGGTTACAAATAGGGCTGTAACAATATTCAAACAGCTAACAGAACTGAAGAAATGATATGCTACTTTTTCCTTTTAAAAAGATCTTAGTGTGAATAATTACTGTCACAACCCAAAGAATTAAGAATTAAGATTTGAAATTGGTTAATAGCAGTTATTTTGTCATTTACTCTGCACTGAAATGGAGCAAATGATCATGGTCTACGTAGCTCCCTTTGTTTTTAGCTGTTGCAGATTTAAGTAAACAATGCATTTAAGTAAGGGAATTTATAATCCAATTATTATGACAGCCCCAATATTGTTATGAGACATTTGACAATACGACATCACAGTATTTAAGTTATAGTAACAAAGTTACATACAAAGTTATGGTAACAAACAGAGAAGTGGGGAGGGTCATGTTCCAGTTTGTTCCTTGAAAATTAAGGACCAAAAGTATCAACTTCACAAAGAATCATCAAGTCATCTCAAGTTACAGGGTTCAAGTCAAGTCAAGTCCCGAGTCACTGGCTTTTAAGTCTAAGTCTTGGTCCAAGTCCAAATCAAGTCCAGTCTCAAGTAATGAAAATAGTGACTCAAGTCTGACTCAAGTCCAAGTCATGACTTGCAAGTCTCCACCTCTGGTACTTACCGTACTTACTATACATTATGTAGCCGAAACAGGTGTAATGTTGTGTCAGATTATAATCACCCAGTGAAGTGCTTGTTGATCTCACCTTGACCATAGTGATACGTGTGCCATCTCGAGCCCTACTATTAGAAGGTGTGTTATACAAATCCAATCATGCAAACCTTTTTTGTGTGGTGCATTCTTTTCCATAACTCAGTCATAATGGTAGAACTTGTTTTGCCTGTCCACCCATTTCATATGAAACACATACACACAACATCTTAAGTAGTTTTGATCACATGTTACAGTAGTGGGTTTATTATAAATGGGTGTGCTCCAATAATTATTGTGACCTTTACATAATGAACTTTCATGGCAGTAACCAGAATGGGCTGTAATGAAATTATACTGTGTAGTCTAATTACAAGTTGTGAGTATAGAAACAACAATGATTAAAGGGAAACCAGTTGGAGGGGTCATCTGTTGGCTCACCCAGTTGTTGTAAAGTTTTTTGTTTTGTTTTTTTCTTTTGTAATCTATTTTGTACTAAACATTGTTGTAACTGTGTGAAACTAGATTTTAATAAAATGTTTCAAAATCCAATGACCCCCGAATTGAGCCGTGGGGTTTACCCGTAAACTTAAATGGTGTATGGTCATTTGAAAGATGCACTATCTGATATACTGTGTTCTTGATAACTCTCTAACTTTCTGCAATTACCAACACGTGATTGGTTGATATTGCTTAATACATTTTTTTCCCCCATCATTGTATTCTACAGATGATGCAACTGGCTGGTATCAAAATACTTTCCACACCTTTAGTTATCACATTAAAATTTAAAAGACATACTGTGTATTTCTTATATACAAAAAATTAAATGCTAAGATTCCTGACCATTCCCAAGTTATATATTTATGTGGCCTATATGTTTAGAATTCTATTAAAGTTGCTGTGCCTGATTTTTGTCTATGTAGTTAAGAAAAAATATAATTTTGCCCCAGTGCAGTGCTAGTTGTTGGTAGCAGTGAATAATTAGGATCCTAGGAAAGTGAGGGACACGATTGGACTATTGCAAACTGTTTAAAATGAGCTAGTTCTGTTTTTTCACATTATTCACATAAGACAGTAAAATCAGATATAGTGCCTGTATTAGCCAAGACGTTCATCTGACAAATCTTATTAAGTTAGCCCCATACCTTTATTACAGCTGTGGTACAGGTATTACTTTCTACCATCTCCCTTTCGAATAGAACTAAACGTAATTGCTGGGAGCTTGGTGTGCGTCAGTGCAGCTTCTGTTCTTGCCCCATCTTCTCTCAAAGCCTCGTTCAATTACAATTTGAGAACATCCAAGCGCTAAACCACTTATTACCTGGTGTCTCATACAAAGAGGTGAGCACTTGGGCTGCATTTCTTCAATAGATACTACCCCAATGCTCGATACGGTGTGAAGAATTCCAATTTCCTGTCATTTCAAGTCGTAACCCGCCCCCAGAGAAGTGTTCTTTGCTCGTAATCCGTCCCGATTGGTGAATTAGCATGTCACTTGTCCTTTTGTCATGCCCATTGTAATTTCATTGAAGGTTAATGATTGTGCAAGTTGTCTGTTGTTTAGAGGTTAAGTCCGTGGATGATAGTGACAAGATTTTTTCTCAGTGGGCCAAAAGCTGTTCTAAAAACAGATTTTTTTGTTAAGATGACTTTAAATTCTTAAAATACAGGTATTGGTGTAGTTAAAATGGCAATATTATTTCTCTGAGCAACTTAATGCCATAAAAAATTGTAATAGAAAATTGTATTCCAAGCCTTGGGGCAGACAGTAGATTAGCACAAGCATAGCAATTCTAGTAAAAGTTTAGTAATTATTAAGCTTGTGTCCATGGAGATGTTATTTCTTGACCTGTATTAAACAGATCTACCTTACATTTATTGCAGTTTTTAAAAAAATGTTATTACCAGTAAATACCATATTATTATATTCACATTGTCAATGGGCTTGCCGCTGCACAGATCTAATCTGTAACTTGGCCTGGTGGGGGTCACCTGCTTGTCTTTAGTTTATTGTCATACACTGGACCCTTTCCTCCATCAGATATAATAATACTCAACATTTAATATTTTAATCTTTAATATTTTAGTCAAAAGATACATTGTAATAGTATTTTCTATTATTCTTGGTTATCATTTTTTAAACACACACACACACACACACACAAAATCCTATCATGTGAAACCCTCCTGGTCAGGAAAACACCCTTAGGAGATTTTTAATAATAGCTAGTGCCCCAAGTGAAGAGAAACATCAAAAAATGTCTGCATCATATGGCCTGTGACTATGACCTTTGTTTAATATCGACCATCTCAGGTTAGAGGAGGCAGAAAACAGAAAGGTATATAAGAAGTTATATTTTACTTACACTTACAAGTTCAGATTGATTTGCTTTCAGAAAAGAATTCCTTATGTAGAGCTTAAAATATTATACTATTAATACTATACTGCAGTATTTAATTTAGCATGTATTTAATTCTTAACCAATTCACAGACCAAGTTTGCATTCTGTTTTGAGAAAAGTCAGTGTTCGATGGTTGTTGTTGTTGTAGTAGCTGTGATTTCAGAGATACACGGAACGTCGTCAATACACCTCGTCAAAAAGCTCAGATAATCTCCAACTTCCTGGCTCCAATCTGCGCTGGGACAGAAACGCAGAATGACATTTTCCAGAGATGTGGAGAGAGCGATGGGTTTTGGGTCTACAAGCTCTGACAGTTGTGCTTGTCAGAGGAGCCTCCATGTTTGATAATCCCCACAAACTCCAAATGTGAGAAGTCTGGCTTGGTCCCCTCCTGTCTCAGTGCACTTGGTTTCACTAGTAAGAGAAACCATGTGAGCAGGTCTAGACTGCAATCAGGAGGTCCTTTAACAGGCACTGTACTGTATAGTGGTTTGTGTCTACGTACTTTATATAGGTATTGTAGCATTATAGACGTGTCATTTTAAGTTCTTTTTTTTTTTAATGCAAGGAGCAGGGATGCACCAATGCTGATACTGGTATCGAGTAGCAGCTCCAAACCACAGATAATTGCTGGTAAGGTTAGGTATTGGTTCCAGGATATCGATTTGAGCCGATAAATCTAATAAAACTCAGAACATTTCAGTTACTTAATAAGTATATAATAGCTATATAATAGTTTCAATCTTTGCTCTGGTGTCAGTTGGTATTTAAAGCCAAGTATTACTGTAATATCAAACCTGAAATTGCTAGATTGGTGCATATTTGTGAGGTTTTCATAAGCAGTGTGAAGTAAAGAAAGATAATTAGATTTTATAAATTTGTTAATGTATTTATTGCTTTAAGTTTATTGCTAATCGATTTTATTTACTATTTTCTAACCTGTAACCTTGTCTGGTGATGCCACCTGCTTGTCTCCATGGACACGGAAAAGTTTAATTCGATACTGCGGCACATTCCTGGCAAAGCAATAACATCTGCATGGAGAAAAGCAGATGATGTGCTTTATACACCAGAGTATTTTACGTCTTAAGGTCATGATACTTCTTTGGCTTTTACTTAACACCACTCGCTATCACACACTACCCATTACTAGACAAATTAGCCCAAATATCGGGTAAAGGAGCTTAAAAGGGCCCAAGTTCCTGACAGTTTCCTCAACACGCATCGCTTCGGATTCCCAAAATCTGCTGGTGTCTCTCTGCGCAGCGCATCAAAGAACACACACAACTGCAGATCAAAGACGGATCCGGCAGGCCTCTTAATGCTAATGTGAGCCAGGCTATCAGGAATGCAGGGGTTTACGGCTAACCACTGGCCCTTGTGTCCTCAGCTGCTTATAAAAAGGTCAGTGCAGTACATTGTGGATGAGTATATCACTGTACGTTTTGTCAAATGAACTGAAGTTGCAAGTACACACACATTAACAATACAAAAAACTTAATTCTAAAATTGACTTCTAACATTCTAATATAGTTTTTTATGAAATATAGACTATAGGACTGACCCAGATTTTTACTGCCATGAAAAAGAGATTATAGATCAGACCAATTTTGCTCAAATACAAAAAATCTGATAAACTGGTGCAGTATTAATATTTTGTAACAGTACTTTTATGATAGTACATGTTTCCTCCTCTCTGTTCTAAAGATTCTCCTGTCAGTTCCATATTTGTTCTTTCTACCTCACAATCTCGCTCAAATGCCAAAAATCCATTAGCGCGGTGGCCGTATCGATCTTCCAGGTACGCAGCCTTTCTTCTACAGACACAATCACTATCTCCCAGGTTTTATTTAGTCCCCTCTGTATTTGTGTGGGTGAGCCGGCCACACCTCAACATTAGCTAAGCCCAGTGAATCAGACCCTAAAGGCTATTTGTGGTGCACTTTTCCAGACGCCAAACAAACCCAGGCTTAACTAAGCCTGTCTTACGTAAGGCAGTGTAGGGAGATTCCAATTCACGTTCATTCTCAGACGTTATGCCATTTTAACCAGGAGAAACATTGGCTTTCTGAATCATCACAAAAAATACATTTGTCATAGCCTGCATCCTGTTGTGATCGTAGCCAGCTGTGGAAATCAAAGCAGATTTTAGCATAATTTCAGCACATGTTCAAAGTAAACATTTTGTCTCATAGATTACAATACAACACATGGAAGTGAAGACAAATTTACAGCCATTTGATTGAAGTAGGCGGAGCAAATGTACATTAAAAAAACAAGTTGACTTCATATGCACTATGTAACTTTTCTGGTAGAATGTTATGTCATTTACCCATTTCCAAGGAGATAAAATTGCTTTGCCTAAAATGTTCCACAGCATGTAATTAAAGTTGTTGATTTCCCTGGAGACAACTTACAAGTCAGATCTGTGGAGAGGCAGCCTGTGCTCCAAGAGTTTAATGCCATTTTGTGGAACATTTCAGGTTAAAACATCTACCTGAGAAGCAGGTGGTGAGCTCCCATCAGAAAAGTTACAGTGCATTTTTTTAAATAAATGTATTATGTAAGCTTTTTTCATCTATTTTTATTGTCACTGAAAACAACAATTTTAAGTTAATTTAACATAACAACTTTTAACTAACAAATTTATATGGAAAAGAAACTACTTTTTTTCCCTGTACGGGCCAACTAAATAACTCGCGACAGGTTTGAAGTAGTGCTATTCAAAAAGTCTCTTAATTCATAGATACTGTAACGATGTTTTCAACAGAAATACTTAGCATTGGCATTGATTATGAGGCATTGCACTTTTGCACCATATCTTACCAAATTGAGTGCATTTACTGTCATTTTTTTGTTTACAATTTCCAGATAAGTTTAGTGTTCGAAAACACCAAGAACGCAAGATATATGTAACTTTTTTCTGATGCACGGAAAGCTCTCAAACCCACACTATATATAGCCCCGCATTCCACTGCTGTCGATACTGTTTTGACACCTCCTGTATGCCCTGACTTCTTGTTGTATTATTGTGAACACATCTATTTATAGGGATGCCACTCATCTCATATAGAGACTGTATTTCACATTTGGTACCGAATTTCAGCCACCAATGCTGTCTGTATTGAACCAATGATGGGCCAATATGTGGTTACAATAGACTTAAAATAGTGTATTCTTACCGCAGTACATTTGAGATTCACCTAAAATCATATTTCAGTCAATTTCACATCAAGGACATATAAAGTTTTCTATAATCTTCCATTTAAAATAGCAATTGGCTAGAGTCGTGTTTCTTGTGCCCAATGACCTTGAATCAAATTACTATTACTAAAAGTACTACTACTGCACATACTGATACCACCTTGTCCATTCCTCTCCCCAGTGCTGTGTTTTTGTCAAGTACATAAAAAGGCAAAATGTGTGGTTAGAGAAATGCTCCAGAGTTGAAGAGGGCTGTTAGCCTGGCAGCACGGTGTAAAAAGTGTATCTGAAAAGGCACGCGTCCATTGGGAAGTCCGGCAACAGTCCCCTTCGAGGTCCACTTCAAGTCGGAATAACACTAATACTGTACCTTTGGCTGTCAGGATGTCCGAGGGGGTTGTGTGAACGGTTTGTAGACGTAAAAGGAAAGGACGCTCTGTACTGCAATCAAGTCGAGTATTTTTGACACAGCGTCTAATAGCAGGGCTGGTCAAAGAGTAACTTGGTTGACCAGTGAATATTAAGTAACTCAGGTAAACACAAATTTAAGTTATGTAGTTGCACAATCACAAAAATGTGAGAAAGAACTGCAAATTAAAAGTAAAGCTCTATAGTAAAAAGTTTGAATGGATTGTCAGAATTGTATGCGGCAAACTGAAAAACCAATATAACCATTTTCAAATTTGGGTCCGGAACAGCTAATTGACAAACACTTTCTTACATATATATTTGAACAATATATTAACAATACTATATTTTTGTTTTTTGGGGTTTTTTTTCCAAACTTACAATCATACATTTGTAATTGCACAATTTCCATGCAAAACAAAATTCCATGTAATAAAATGTTAGATTTTTAATAAAAAGAGACAGTCATTTACATAAAGGCAGATTTTGAATATACTATGACAATTTTGAACAAATTTTTACAATGAAAAACCTCACAAAGCCTATTATCTGATGAGTTGATGATGAATGTGACAGGAGGAAGAATGACAATAATGAATATAATGCTCTTCCACTGGCCTCTCTCTCCTTTAATTGTATTACCTGTCAATCAGCTCGCTCCTGCTCCTTTCCTGCGCCAATCAATGCTCCAATTCCTACTGGAGATGTATATATAAACAGTACGTCCCTCCCCCTGCTGGGCGATCCATATCCGCTCTGGGATTGGTCTGTGAAGTTTGATTGACACCTGGGGGAGACACAGTGGGGGAGGTGGGATAATGTCACCTAGTTTACGTCAATAATGTATCGACACAGGGCGGATAACAGCCCGGGGCGAGTGGCTAAGCTAACAGTGAAATATTAGCATCAACGCAGAGACAGGAGACAGGGAGCGATGCAGGAAAGATAGCAGGGTGTAGAAAAATATGTTTGTTTAAGACGTGCATAATGATCGGTTTGGTTGGAAAAAATGTTGGCAAAATAAAATTGGTTCTAGTTTTTTAATATGTTTGTAAAATCACTTTAACTATTAGAAGATATTGAGAGGACAGGACTTTGGCAGTGAATGTTATAGATTTTTATGCCACTAGCTAGCAATTGCCCATTGGTATACATTTCAGTACTTAACCCCTGACATGAAAAATTCAAGTAGTTGAAGACATTGCAGACCGTAGTTCATAGACAGCAAAAATATAGTGACCAGATGTCTTATGAAATATGGTTTTCAAATGAATTCTAATAACATAATGAGTGTCCAGCTATTAGGTATATCACTTTTACCCCATGTCCAGCTTCATTAACTGCAATTACTGATTTTTTTACATTTTTATTTTATGAAGCACAAGAAAGCAATATATAGGCAGGTTTTATGATGGGCAATAAGCTTTCTAACCCACATTTGATACATCCACATTTCAATGCTGTTGAAGCTGTTATGACATCTCTTGTATACCATATACTACTGAGCAATTTCGACATGATATTACATAGACTTTGTTTCACATTTGGTACTGAGTTTCAGCAACAACTAATCCCCTAGTGGTTAAGTACTTTTGTATCAGCTTGCCCTATTTCACAATGGATTGTTTAAAAAGTCCTGGGCAAAACTGTAAATGGTGAATCTATTGTTGCACAACCTTTTCTATAAAGCCTAAAAAAAATCTTTTTATCTTTATTTATTTTTTGACTGGAAAACATATTCTCTTAAAAAAGTCAATAATAGAAATACGAAATACATTTCTCTATCTAGTTCTAGGTGGTGTATATTCAGTTGCTGATGTTTCGAACTTGGATCAAATGGTCCACAGTTGACACAACAATACTACTTCCCCTCTGTCCAGTTGCCTTAGTAACAGTTCAAATTTTGTCTTGTTTTGAAATTGTGTTTTTGAATGGGACCCGTGACATCTCCGGGCAAGATATTTCTTTTCAGTCTGTAATATTGTTTTCCCAGATTTGTTACTTTGTCAAGCTATGAAAACAGCAACGCTCCAGCCCACTCAGCCATAGCCTCATCTTACATTGGAACAGTAATAATTGGGCACAGAGGTAGTGGCAATAATTAAAGCAAACACGCCTGCAGCAGCGTACAACAGAAAGGCATCAATAAGGCTACAGTGATTCAATTTGCATTCATTACCAGCTTTTAGGGAGCGCTTGATTCAACTAAAGGTTACATCTGATACACGTGTAATCAGAAAGGCCCGGGCACGCTCCAGTCAACATAATATTCAAATGGAGAAAAAGTATTATTCAGGCTAATTGTACAGTTACAATATGGGAATTCTGTTTAAGAGTTATTAGTGAGATTATCGCTGCATATCGTAGTGTTGTTACGATACTAAAATTTTGATACTAAGGAATAGACTCAATACTCAGTACCGATTCCGATGCTACAATGATAATAAAAAACACTGTTTATTTAGACAATAGAATGTGATTTTCAACATTAAATAATAGTAATATGTTTCCCTCAGTCATCCAGGTGGTCCATGTCCTGTGAATGTGACTTTTTTAGTATCGATACTTACTCAGATCTAGTATCTAGTTTTACTAAGTGGTAAATGGTCACATTTTTATATAGCGCTTTTCCACCTTTAAGGCACTCAAAACACTTTACATCCACTCACGCATTCACACACACATTCATACACAAGTGTATGCAGACACTTTAAAAATAATGAAAATTGGAGAAAATTTTCAAAATGTAATTCCCGATATGCACAAAACATTATGTAGTTATTCCAAAAGTTGACGTACAAAGACATCCTCCAAAACGAATCACACCGCTAAAGTGAATAGGTCTGTAGTGATGAAAATAAATAATCAAATATATGAATAAAATCTGTGTTTATCACATCCAGCATTTGATATTCAACTACGCTGTAGGCAAATTGAAATTCTGTTCATTTGCATATTTTTCATTTCGCACCACTCAAATTTTTTCTTCCAAAATTGCTTGATAAAAACAGCTATTTTCATGTTTCTTTCTCCCAACAGAAAGCACCCACCTGGACTTTTGTGAGCGCATAACACAGCAGCATGACAGATACCAATGTTTGCTAATCACCCGCAAACACATGGAGTGACCCGCGGAAAGCTACAATTCATTCTCTTGATGCTAGCGCAAAAAAAAAAAAAAAAAAAATTGAATAATTAATGTGAAATTACAAGCACTGTGAGATGTGTGATTTAGCAGCACTTAAGGCACCGCGCTGGCTTGTTTTGACTGCTCCCCCCTATGTTTCTAATTATTTCACAGGGGAAATATTTTACGGTAAAAATGAATGAAAATATTTCTGGAGGGAATATGAAAAAAATTAAAAACTTGCTTTTACATTAAGAGATTGTAGTAACATTTTTAATGGTGCAATCAAATAGAGTCCTGGGGCTTGGTACCGTGACCCCATTTTCACCCACCCCCCCATACAGGAAACTACTGTGAAAAATGTACTGTACACATATATTGCAAGGATTCAGGCTATAGGGGCAAGGCTAAATGTACTTAGTGATGGTGGATTTGAAGCAGAAAAGAAGAAGGAGTTGTAGAATTTACGGTATTTCACTGTGCCAAATGTAATAGTGGGTTGTTGGCAGGCTTTCATTAAGAATATAAACAATGCAAAATGCTGTATAGTGACAGTGGAGTAGTGGTAGTAGTATGCCTGGAAACTGGATGGTTTCTGGTTCAAATCCCACTGGAGTACATAAAAAATAGGCAAATAACAATTGCGTAGTAAAGATAAGGGTATGTAATGTCTAAATAAACCACTACATTGTTGATACTACATACAAAGGTGGAATATGTATTGTATTGTAATGATCTGATATTTTGTGTTTAGTTCAGGGCTGACACATTTTGTTGTTCTTGTAACTGTTAATGTGTTGTTGTCTGTGTAACTGCTTTTGCACGGACACATGGTTGCTATGCCGACAAGTTGACAGGTTCCATTCGTCAGTTACTAGTGAGTTTCGAGACTCTGCTGAGTCGAGAAAATAAACAACCAGAAGAATGTTGGCGTGTTTCCTTACGCCAGAACGCTACAGTATCAGTACCCAAATGCTAATAGATACCAAATCTAGTATTGGAACTGCATATTTACTCATTAAGTACTAATAATGGAAATGACATGGATCTTTCCTGGATAGTTTTAGAATGGTTTGGATCTATTTCAGATCTAGTGTGCACATGTTAATATTAAAGAAAGTACTATTATGTTGAAAATTACATTCTGTTGTTTAAAAAGATTTTAGTTTTGTTTTTTTTTAATACCGTGACAACACTAATAAGAACAGGTTTTAGTCCTACAAAGTACAGATCAACAAAAATATTCAAATCTAAAAAGTAAAATGACTGACCTTTCTCTCAGCAGGTCGGCCACAGGGCAGGAGTACTGCCTTGTGGATAAGCCATATTCACCACTGCATTAAACTGGGACATCTCCATAGCATTCCATCACATTGATTATGTATGCAGTGAGTGATGGAGTCTGTTTGCATTGATGCATTTATGGCACGTCTGTTCACTACTGCCCCGAGGTTATTAAACCCATTTCTGAATGTCAAAACCATATAGCCCTTTGCCTGTTTGAAAAATAAATTGATTATATTACAACAACATGCACAGTGCCAAACCATAATCAGGCTTAACCGCTTCTTATGGTGTATTAAAACATGTTTTCTTGCATTAAGTGAATTTACAGCTGACTTTTATGTGTCTTTATCAAGCATACACAGCCCTGCAATTAAAATAAAAGGTTACCCAGACTATTCTTATTGTAATCTCTGGCAATGCATAGGAAACACAGTGGTTGGTAGGGGCTTATGCTAATCTGTGGTCTGGGGAGGACGAGAGAGCTGCACACGAGTATCCACTGTAATAATCCTTAGAATGTAGTGCTGGCGCGCTGCCTTCTCCAGTAATCAGCCATCATGATTTATGTACAGCTCACATATTAGTACGCCGCCAATGTTTTTTCCCCATAATGCATCTGAAAGTGCTGCGACACTTTTAATCAGCGCTCTTGATTAGCATAATCGTTAAGTTTGACATGTCTTTTAAAAATGTCAGGATGCGCTATTTTTTACACCACTGAAGTCATAACTAAGACGGTCAGATAAATAACCTCCACTGAAAGTACATGGATCTAAATATTATCTGCTGAAGTTAACTTGTTTGATTGTACTGTGTACTGACATGTTTACAAGAGGTAATAGGAAGTAATAGGCTAAGTTTATTACCTTTGAGTGTCTATTACATCATAATAAACCAGGAATTTTTATAAAGCAATCTTATGTACGCCACTGTAGTCAATATTAATGAACAATACTAACTCCAAACAGTAGGTGTCAGTAAAGAGACAATTGAAAGTATTTTTTATTACAACTTTCTTTCTTTTCTAAATGTTACAAAAGTTCTTATTCTCTTATCTGAATGGGTTTAAAATTTGTTATATGTACTTTCAATGGCTGTGTTTACATGCACACCAAAGTCTGAGTACCGGTGTGTGATTTCTGGAGGTCAGTTTATTGGAATGGTGTGTAAACAATTACATCTGATTTGATGTAATCTGTAATCTGATTTCTTTTTGATTGTTCTATGCTGTCCTAGGCTGAAAATCATGCCAAGAAGGGCAAAGTAATGCGTGAAAACAACAGTGAAAGAGAAAAAGACATAACATTAAAATACATTGTACTTTGTTTTTCAAATACAACTTTTGCATTGATTAAATGACACATGTCACGAGGTGTTTTTGATTTCCAGAGTTCCAGAGATCAGATCTAATTATTGCATTATTGTATATGATTATTCTAGTTATCTGATTTTAACTGACCATGTAAAGAATTCAATACT
>KN472545.1:47874-92853 GCA_000787095.1 Periophthalmodon schlosseri
GTCAGTTGCATATGTGCATGTCTCTAGTCCATATCTTACCCAATGTCATAGTTTTCATATTGGAGTTGCCTAGGCGACACAGGGTAGTCATGCTCTCTCTCTCTCTCTCTCTCTCCCCCCTCTCTCTTGGATTCCGTTACAGCTAATTCCCCGCGCGTCTCAGACCTTCCAGGAGCCTACCCATGTCTTGACGATACTATCAGTCAAACTGCCCCCTTCAGGTAAAAATGTTATCTGCGCCTAATGCTGTGCTCCAGTATGATAACAGTGGAATGGAAGCTAGCAGAAATGACAAGCCCCTCATCCAATCTGCATATCAAAGCTGCAGCGAAATTCCCGTGCCATCTGTAATGTGCACGGTGGTGTGCACGTCAACACACAGGCCCACAGGCACCGCTGCTGTTGTAAATGCGCCCGTCATTCGGTGCTCTAAAGTCCCCGAGACAAGTTGTTCCTGGCCTCATCACAAATCATCCCGGATAGTCATTGTATTTGAAGAAATAATACAAATCAGTTTAAAGAAGATAATTATGCTTTTAGATATGTTTGCCATGGGTGTTTCATTTTTATAACTCAAAATAATGTTTGGAAGAAATGCTTTGTTTTGGCATTTGGCTTTCAGTTTCATAGAGAATATTTGGATTTGATGTCCAGCTCCCCCGTTGACAAAAGTTGGGTGTGACCTATGTTGAAATGGTTCTCAGCACTGCAGTTATGTACGTTGTCCTAACAGATTGACGCTGTTAGGGCTACCCAGATAAGGTTTATTTTACTATATAACTGCAGTATGTAACTTTCCTGGTGGAGGGTCCACCACTTGGTCTCCATGGAGATGCTATTGCATTGCCTATACTTCTCTATCCGTGAAGACAAGCAGTTAGTGGCACATGGCTAAGTTACAGGTCAGGTCTGTGGAGACTGACCCTGCTCATAGTAAGAAAGCCTGTTTTATAATTTGCAATTAAAACATCTGTATTTGAATAACTACAAGCAAAACTGGATACGTTGGTGGCACAGTCGCAATTTAATAATCTGGTAACAAACTTTTATATTCACACCTGCACCTGTTTTTAATATTTTATACGGACTTATATACTTTTTTTTTTTTTTTTTAATAAAATTATAGAAGTAAGTAAGCAAAGTAATAACATCTCCATGGAGACAAGCAGGTGGCAAACCCTCCACCAAAAAAGTTATATTATACACCTTAAAGATCAACCTTTTAGTCTGCAATAAAGTACACTTTGAGATTAGTTAAACATTTGTAAATGAAACAAAATACTTCTCCAGTTCTATTTTTGGAGGAAAACATGGTAAAAATGTTTTGGATTTTGCACAGCATGTCTCTTTTAGTTACGAGCAGCCCAAACATTTCAAAAGGCTCATCCAGATTTGGGTTGGGGCCTGGAGGACTTGATACCATCTGCCATGTTGTCTTGTTGTCTGTTGTCTCTGCTTTGAAGGAACTGTCAGTCAGGTGCACCTCGGCCTCTGGAGTGACGCGGCTCGTTGTGGCAGACACTGGTTCATTTGGCTCACTTCCAGGCCCCATAGCTGGAGAAAGCAGATGCAGATAGTGACTGGAAATGAGCCTCTAATGTCTTCCCAGAGCACAGACAAAAGCAGAGATATGGGTGATCTCTGGGAGGACTGGGTAAACTGAGCAACAAAGACTATGACAAATATTTTTTAACATCATTTTAAATTGTCTACTCACTGTATTCAACAAAAATATGGAGTATACACAAAAATATCAAATATCTGAGTTTGTGTCAAAATGCGTTACGGTTAAGGAGGTGGTTCTGAAACAATTTCATTGGTTCCATTGGTGGTATGCAGGCTTCTTCTCTGGGTCCTGTCTTAGACCAGTTTTAGTCCTGGTCTTGTAGGCACATGGACAGATAGCGCCCGGCAACCTCACTATTAGCATCACTACTTCCTGTCCAGTTGTATCTGTATAGAGTTGTGCTAAAAGTAATAAATAGATAAAAAGATAAACATCTAAGATAAGGCAGTGGACAATGAGCTGTGGGTGGATGTCATTGACAACATGTTAAATAAAGAAATTATGTGAATACTTCACTGGAGGACACTTCTGTGTTTGTGTCTCAATGCCATAAACTGAAGTAAACCACAAAACTATCAGGTAGTCTTTACCTTTATTCATTTTAATAAAAGTTAGCATTATCTTTGAGAAACAGTGAGGTAGGTAGCATGCTGCTGTGCACAGAGCCTAAACGTTTGGCCTATTCCTCGAAGTTGCCACTGTTCACTGATAAACAAATAAGTCCAAGCTATGCCTTATTGACAGTGTTTAGGTTATCTGCTTTCCCTATTAGTTTTTTACAGCATAGGGTGTCTTGACAACTTGTCCTGGTTTACTAACGTTAGACTTGGTTTTGGTTTAGTCCTTGTTTAATCCTAGTTTAGTTCCAGGTCTAGTCTAAGACCTGGTTTATGCGAGTGTATAAATATCCATTACTGCAGGTGTCTCATTATGAAACTTAAAAACTCTAAACTTGATATTCCCAAAGTTCAGTCTGCCCCATGTGCCCTTGGTTTAATACAACCATACCAATACAACCAGTGACCACAGTCACCCCCCCTTTAAATCCTTACGGTGACATATAAAGCCGTTTTGGCTCACTTTTTAACCTCAAAACTTTTTGCACTGTCCATTTCCTGTATCCAACCAAACCAGGTCTTGACCCAAACTCGGCATGAGTCACTGTTTACTGGCGCGCTGTCATCTTGTGAGGTTACTGACTCTGGCCCCAGTTCAGACCGAATAAATCTTCCTACACACACTCACTTTGCTTCTACGTCCTCCAACATACGGAATAACAGAGCTTGTTTTGCCCCATTTTCCAACAAAAAGCACAGTTGGAAATGTTTTAAGCATCGGAGAACAGCTCTTGACTGGCTCTTTTGGCTTGTTTACTTGTGATGGCCTAGATGCAATCCACTTTAGAAAGACTCTCACAATAAAACAATATTTACAAATGTCTTGGTGAGATTATTGGGGCTTATGTGGCTGAGTAAAATGGAGTTGTCTGTTGTAATAAATCCTTCCTATCTTACGCGCAATGAACATTTTTGAATTGAATAGTGGTTGATAAATGATTTGCCAAGTGTTTTTCTTTTCTATAACGCTCATAAAAAGTCAAATTGGAATGCACCAACATAGCATTTAGCTTATGTAGCATTAGCATGTAGTAATTACTTTTGTTGTGTTGTAGTTAAATGTTTGTGACATTTAGCGTTAGCATTATGTAATTTCTATCAGCTGTTTACAGACTTTTTTTTAGATTCACTATTGATTATTTATGGGTTTTAAAGTTTAAATTCTTGGATGAATTATGTTTATTTGTGTTTATATATGACAACTATTTGATCAAAAAACATACGTGTTCCTGTGACGATTCACATTGTTATGAAGCAATACTTTGGATCAGCCTGAACCATTGAAATGAATTGAGCGAATTACACGACATTATAACTATTTGCCGGGACGCTTTGACGCTAGCACAGTCCATCTTGTTCTCCAAACTCTCTCCTGTCTCCCACACATCTCCACACATTTTTACAGTAGCATTTTACCGTGCCACTTTCCAAGATCTCTCAACCTCCAGTGGCCATTAGCGCTGCTTTCTGCTAGCTCGGAAACTGATCCCCTTTATAAGTGCTGGTTAGTGTCAGGGGAAACACCTAGGGGGGAATAATTAGGCAGTAATGAAGCAGGAGGCAGAATAGCATGCTCGGCTTTGGCTTTTCCCAGCATTCCTGATTGTCACCCTTAATTACCGCATCACCCTTGGCTTATTGGGCGTCACTTTTTCTAATCTCATCTTTTCTCCCACCTTCCCACCGAAGGACACTTGATCTAATTAGGCTTTCCTTTCTTCCGGCATTGTCCTCGATGGGAGATGCTAGCTGCCGGACATGGCCATATTGTGATGCGTAATTAGCCAAACAGTAATGGGCAGGCCAAGGTTAGAAGGAGTAGGCTACAGCTGTCATGGCGCTTTGCTACAGCCGTAGATTAAACAACATCTGTTCCGAACCGCTGCACCATTCTGCCATCAGCTTGATTAAAATCACACTATGTAACTTTTTTTCTTGTCTCCGTAGAGATGTTATCTATCTGGCATTTGTTTAATTACAGGTGTTTCACGTACCTTGTTACTGTGAGCAGGGTCGCCTCTCCATAAATCTGACCCATAATTTGGCCTCTCTATGGAGACAAATATGTTTAATGCCATACTGCGGAACATTCCAACAGGAGCCATAACATCTCCATGGAGACAAGCAGGGGTGGCACACTCTTCACCAGAAAAGTTACACAGTGCACCTTTAAACTAGTAAGTGCTTCTCCTTAGATTCAATACCCCCCAAGCGTCGCTGAAAAGTAAGGAGGTGAGGCAGTCAAAACAAATGATGCAACGAGATACAAAGATTATAGAAGTCGACTGAAATGCTCAAGTTTAGACATGAAGAGGAGCCAAGGTGCCGAGGAGCCGACAGCAGCGACAAACTGTCTAAGTTTTGGGTAACTTATGTGTCAGATGGATGACAGCCTGTAATTCTTTCACTTTAAAGCGTATTGCTCAAGTGTGGCAATAATATTCACAATGGGAGTTTTTATCTGATTTGATAAGGCTTTCTGGAACCAAAGATAAATGCTGCTTTTTAATTGTAGTATACACTTTTTTGTATGTTAGCCTTGTTACTGATAAAGTGAAGTTGTCTAGTGAGTATTAGCAGTTTCTTCAGTGAGATGCTACAAAGAGGAGTTACTTGGGTTGCTATTGTATATAAGTATACAGCCTAAATGAATTATAAGTTAGGTACCTGACTTTATTCTAGTTAATGAGCAAATGTTGTGTAAAAAAATATTGTATTTTATCTTTCAACCTCAGAAGTAAGAAAAGATTTATGAAAAAAGGCACACATGCATCCAAAAATACAAGCATGAGTATATTACGGGTTTGTGATAGTGACTAGGTAACACATACTTTCCCCTTTGTGGTTTGGAAATCGGGTACTGTTGCTTTAAGCATTATTTTTTAGCCAAAATAAAGATTTATGGAGACAGATAAGAAGTACATGATATCTTAATGAAAAAAATTCAAAATGTAGCTGTAGTTTACTCTGCGCATGATGGCAAGATAACTATATTTGCAGAAGATGGCAGGCAAATTAGGTAGTTTAATATTTTGACAAGTTAGCACACTTCAAAAAATAATGATTTGTTCAATAGCTGATATGTTGTTCTGACTACTCTGCCATTTCAATCAGCGCACAAGCAGATTTTACTATTTTACTTGGAATGACATATAGTAATGCCTCCCCAACTGGAATACAAGTGATGCCAAAATGAACAAATTGTCGGCTCTAAAAGAAGTCCAAAATGACAGTGGGATTATGGGAATGTTCTGGCCCCATACCATCTCCCCAGTGCCGCAGATTATTAATGTCAATGGGGTGTGGATAAAGCAAGGATAAAGAATAGGCCATATGGACGGGCTCAAGCTGCGGATTACAGTGTGTTGTTGTTTGGAAAAAGAGACAGTCAGAGGGAGAAATAGTGACTCGAGCTTTGTCAGGAGAAAGCAGCTTGGCAAAATGGCACGGATTAGAACGCTGTGAGGAAGACCAACTGTGAGGCCGCGTGCTGTACAAGATCCTGCTTTTCCAGAAAGGTGTGGGAATGACTAAAATCTATAGTCATGCAAACCAAATTTTCCATTGTATAATTAAAAATGAGTAATGGCTAAGTAATTTATTTTATACTAGCATTTAATGATTGCACTCTCATTAAGTACAGGTAAATGACATGTGACCAAACCCTGGGTTGGTCAATGTTATTTCAGGACTTGAGCAAACATAATTAAACAAAAATACAGTTAACAAAAAGGTTGGTCAGGCTTGGTCACAACTACCTTATCTGGAGGATTTTACCTGCGGTGCATGTTGTGAATCCATCAGTTAAAGGAAAAACAAACCTGTTATCTGCATCTCTATGAACATTTTGCTTGCTTACACCAAACATGGCGGATTTCACACAAAACATTTGATTTGTCCCTTATGATCCAGTTCTTTAAACACACATTTTGCTCTATAACTTCAACAACTCCAAGATGAGTCTCAGTATAGACAGTGTATGGGAGACATAGTTTGCCGCCCCTCAGGCATCAAAACAAGTCCAATTCTGTTTTGGAAATCAGAGAGATTGCGAAGAATAGTATTAGTGTACTTTTAACTCGGTAGAAAAAAGTGGGGTATTTTATGCCTTGTTTGTGCAGTGCTTATTCAAATATGAGCTTTGACCAAACTTCTGTCTGAGGGGGCGTGGCCTTGATGCTGACCAATCATCTGAACAGGGCTGGCTATTCACTTACTACATCTCTCACTGAATGTGGAAGGCAAGCAGCCCATTTAAACACAAATACGCTCTAAATTTAAAAGTCATGATTTATTAGTTGGCGCGGTGAAGAGGGGCTTTCATCTGCCACATAAGAAAACATTAGCTGCAGTTTGTTCCCTTTATTCAAATGTAGCGGCCGTTAAGAGTAGCAGACTGTGGAAAGATGGCGGCTAAGTCTCGGCATTAAAAATGTAGAAGGGACATGTTTTGCTCATGTTTTCTTTATGGCCTTGAATTAACTGTGCGTGGCCCTGTCATGGGGGATGCATTTTAAGTCCTAGCTTAAGTGGAGTTGCCGTGCATGGGAGCTCAAGAGGAAGTCAGTTATTTTTTGGGTGTGATATAACATTGTTGTTGGTTGTGATATTCCTAACCAACCTTTTGAAATCATACAGCAATCTGCCGTTGGGTTGGGGAAAAGTAATGATAAACGCTACAGAGAATATATTGTATTGTGATTGTATTGTCCATTTCAGTCCAGTCTGGCTATGCTTCTGTCGTAGGGAGTATTATACCTGTAGTGTGAGGTATGGTATGACTACAGTCGTATCTTTATTAGGTGGTATGTATTGTAATTATAGATGAGAGACCTTTTCAAAATACGAAATACATTGTTTTGGAGATATGCAAAATTATTTTGACAAGTAGAACATCTATAATCAAAACAAATTATGTTTTCAAGGCAACAAAAGAGCCATTTATTTGCAGTGTAATTTGAATGATTTGTGATTAATTTTGCATTTCATTTACGTTTTGTGTGATACCTGAACGTCCCCCATAACATTTATAGAGCATGTTTTTGCAGGTTTTTGATGAATTGCCTTAATATTGTCAAGTGTCACTGAAAAAAAAATAAAAAAAATGCAGTTATTCATTATTGTCATTATCGCTGCAATAAAGCTCCATTTGATTTTTACAACTATAAGGTCACCTAATTTGAACTGCAAATACAAAAACATAGAATTCCCCCAAAATGGCCATGTCACCTCCTTTCCTTTAACCATTCTAGATTAGCTGTCACTCTTTGCCACTGGCTTCTTTTCTCATTCTATAAAGCCTCTTCTCTCCCTCCTCTCCTGCATTCATGCCATCCGAAGGCTATTTCCTGTCCCTTTTCTTTTCCCTAACATGTTTTTTCACCATCACTCCATCCTGCCTCAGGCCACACCTCTCAATCTCGGCTCCCCAAACCAAAAATCCTCCCTCTATTTCTACTACAAATGTTCTCTGCGTGATAGCAAAATGCAACTGGAAAAGTGCGTCCCACCCTCACATCTTTGGAAAATCTGAATCCGTCTTTATTGTTCCCGCTCTTGCAAAACTTGTTTTTCTCCAGCCCATAAAGCCCCAGAGACATTCCCTATAAAAGCTTAACAAGGTCACTATTCTATTTTTCTCAATGGAGGCACAATGCAATAATGCCACTGTTTTTTTCCACAACAAAAGTCTATGCGGAGGTTTTTGTTTTGGTTCTTAAGTTAGCTTTTAGCGGTGCATAGACCTGTGTTTCCAAATCAGGGGTTCAGGGGCCGTTAGCAAGCATCATACTAGGGCTGCACGATTTGGGAAAAAAATATGAAATTGTGATTCTTCTAACAGCTATCACGAGATTACTATACTAAATCTGCGTCTAAATATCTAGAGGTCTACAGGTACAACATGATTTTTCTATAAATATTATGACGGAATAAGGACATATTGTTCTTTGTAGAGGACTTTCTATGATATAAACAATTGCAGCTTTTATGATTTGATTAACGTAAATGCAGTTTCGATTCAAATGTACAATCTTTGAATTTCATTGTAGAACTTATTTTATAAGCAGTATATATATATATGAAATATTTTGAATACTTTCATATGATTTACATGTTGGTTGCCCTCTCCTGGTAACATTGGGCAGTGACAGTTGAAGTGACAATTACCAAGACTTGTGGGTCTGATTTTGAAGTGCCAAATCTTGTGTTTTACCTAATTTTCAAACCATAAAAGGAGGAAGTATAAAGCAACTCATTCCTAGCTGTCACATAATATTCACATGCTTTAATTTTTTAACAACAGCTATTTCAGGTGACGAAGCAAAGCAGAGGTGGACCACCAACGCACAGCCAACACGTTCTATATCAGGCTTTTTATTCTGGTTTGTGATCAATAACATATTTTAAAAAGGCTGCTTTTACAATACACAAGTTGCTTACCCCAGCGTCAAGAAAGACAATTCAACAACAATTCAAAAACAATCTGTGCCTGGTATGTTTTTGAAGTGCAAACAACAAAAAGATCATTTCAAATTTCCATAGCAGTCCTGGCTCCTCTCTGCCCATCTTCTTGTGTGTTCCTGTTAGTTCTCCACATAGCTCCAGGGTGCAGTGTATTTATAGGTGCTGCATATAAGAACACAGGTAGTCACCTATAGAATACCTCTGGTTCAGTTTTTCACAGTGTAGTGGCTGTCTCGGCCAGCCATGTATTTGTGGTAAGATTACATTTTTTGTGAAACTATTGCTTTGGCATTTAGGATTGATTTAAAGGTACAGGGTGTAATTTTCACCAGAAACCGCAATACATTACACTTTCATAATATAACTGCTTTATGGTAGCCTTGTAGGGACCCACTGTATGAAAATAACAGGATGAGATATCAAATGTTTTGACTATTAAATAATTTATATCACTTACCTTAGATACAGACGACCAGGGAGTATCTTGTAAAATGTATCCATGGGTTTCAGAATGATGAAAAATTAGGACTGTTGCCATAGCACTTAACAACTTAACACAAAATATCATATCTTTTGAATGGCGAAAGTCCTCAAAATGTTGCCGAAACCCATGAACTAAGTAGGAATATTGTTGTCCATAATTACTGTAAAAATACGTAAATTACATTTGAATTGCGCCCACCATAGCTATTAGTTCAAGCTAGTACATCTTTATAATGTGCCAAACCAGCCAGAAAATCCAATAAAGTCACTACTGTACTGCACGCAGCATAGGTTCGCTCTAGGATACATTTGTTTTTACTACTTAATTCCATCTTCGCTATAAACACTAGTGGCACTGATGCGTAGTAAGCCCATTTTTCCACTGCATTCATCTGTCCTTAGATATTCCCTGCCCTGCTTGGCTCCACTGTTCCCCTATGTGTATTTATAGTGTATTTATAGGCTCGGAGCTCTGTTTTCTATCTGCTTATCAACAGCCACCGTGTACCCCACCCACCAATTTAGCAGACAAGCCCGGGGATTTGTCCACGCCACAGGCCCTGGCAGCAGTCACTCAGCAGACCTCCAGCTCCGTCACAGGGATCTCATTCACGCAGCTTTGCACCAGGCTTCTCCAATCCCTCCATTTTTCATCAACAACACACGCTTTCCATGGTTTTATTATTTTGGAGGTAGTATTCAGTTGCTAGAAAAGTAGAGTAGAAATTGTGTGATTCTGGTGTACAATTTTCAAAAGGATTTGTTTGACCAATAGCCTACTAGTCTGTACTCTACCACAACTTCCAGTCTATGCTGCGACAATACTAATACTGCAATTACTACTACTTATTTAATCATTTGTAAAAGAGGCAATAGTATTTTACCACTATTGTCTTTTTATACTAACTACTTTTATTGCCACTTAAAGGGGCAGTACCCATTTTTTTCATAATAAAATAAAATTGGTTTTGCCCCAGTATATTGTAAAAGAAGCTCTTGGGTCAAAACGTGACCACTGTGTGCCGTTTGCATCTAATTATTAAGCATTTTTATCATCTGTAAACCAGGAAGTTAGGTTGGTTTACTGTTAGCATGCTAGTTGTTGTTAGCTGTGGCTTGATGGCCTCTTTGGCTTGTGATAGTTGTGAAACAAGCTTGTAAATTCATTGCAGTGAATAATTAAGATGCTAGAAATGTGTTGGGGAAAAAAAGTTTGGACCGCTGCAAAAAATGAAATTAACTAGTTCTAATAGTAAAAATAAGGTACTTTGCCTTTAAGCTTGTTTCCTCCTCCTTCCTTGTGTCCTCCAACTAACGCTACATCTCCTAATACTTCTATCTGTTTCAGTAATAATTAATGAGGAGGCCATCTTGCTACCAGCATTATACCTCGATTCCTCCATAGTCAAATCTCCAGTTGAATTGCACTCAAATGTTTTTCTGCCTAGCTCTCGCTCTCTCTTCATGTATGTATGACTTTAGCTGTGGAGTGTGAAACCATGATCCAGGCAGATTTGTATGTCATAAATCAGATGTGCTAACACGCCTACCCGCTCCATGTTGCTAAATCACATCCGTGTAACAATTCTCTCTCCCTCCTTTTGCAATTACATGTGACTCAAATGTGCAGACAGACACAGGAGCTTTCGCATGTCGAATCCTGCCACCGCCTTCTTAATGAACCAGCAAAGTGTATAATCAGACTAATTGTCTCAGCAATAAATTTCTATCCAGACTTGAAAGAATTTAAGGGAGGAGGTCTCATTGCTAATTGCAGATTTGCCGACGCCTATTAAAGGTGCATTGGGTAACTTTTCTGGTGGAGGGTTTGTCACTGTTAGTGCTTTGTCTGGAATGTTCCACAGTTTGGCATTATATGTATTTATCTTACATGTCAACATTCAATTACGTTTGTATGTGTCTTGTAATACCTTGAAAACATGCATTCTTATTGTTAGTGGGGTTGCCTCTCCATAGATTTGACCTGTAACTTGGCCTGGTGGCATGACCTGCTTATCTCCATTGAGAAAGAGTTAATGCCAGGAAAAGCAGTACCATCATAAGTAATGGACCCTTTCCCCCAAAAAGTTGCACAGTGCAGCTTTAACAGAAGGGACATGACAGGTTATCAGACTTGTTGGAGGGTAGTTTGAGGTGGGATGGAGCGGAGATGGACTTAAATGAGACTGTGTGCAGTAGCCACGAGATTGTTTTTTATAGTGGTGCTGTGGCATGACTCAGAGACAGACGACGTGGGAGGTAGACAGAATGAAGCAGCCCAAGAGGAGCCTCTTCATCCTCATATAAAAGGCCTTTTTAATAATGCCTTTAAATGTGTTCCATTTTGTCAGCTCATCGACATTTTTAAACACATTTTGGCTTTGTCGCACGCAATTTGAGTACATGAAAGGAATATTTGATAAATGAAAAGGTACTGGTTTGATTTCAACTACAAGTGCGAAGTCTTAAAGCAAAATTTTTGATGAATGGATTTAAAGTGGCATAAAGTATGAAGAAAACTGTAAAACCCGTTGTGTTTTGAAAGTTAAATGAAACCAGTATTTGTGGGTTTTAGCTTCAAAAGATTTAGTTTTAAATTGTTCATGGCTATGGCAACAGTCCTAATTTTTCATAATTCTGAAACCCATGTATAGTAGGCCTACCTTTCTCTACATCATCAAATAAGAGGTACTCAGTTTGACCTGATCATATTTGACCGGGTGAAATTCAAATCCTTGGTCCACAATGGTGCCTTATACACTGAACTACACACCAAATAGCATGTCACAATAACAAATTTTGAAGTGCGATATATTGCTGAAATTGCTTAAGTAGTTAGTTTGTGTCTATAATGTATCATAGAAGTTCAGAATTCGACCTTCTACAGTTCAAATCTCATCGTAGTACAGAAAAATAACTTCCCACTAGTGCAAAGAAAAAGTACCCACTATTAATATTGACCCCCAAAAATGATTGTTCCATCTGTCATATATCGAACGATAAGTCGATATAGTATTTATCATGACAGGCCGACTCACATAGCTTGCTACAACATACCTTACACATAGTAGGGATTAGTAGGGATTCCCATATCGCCGCACTTGAAGAGGTTTCCCGCTGCCCACAATTGAGCGATCTGCCACATTAAACACCCTTCTTCCTTCTTCCTTTGGCTAATGCTGATTAAAAGATAGTCCGTATTGTCTCCAAACTAGTGGTCATAACAAATCACTGCTCTTACCATTACCGGCATGTTCTGGATTTTCCCCCTTTCAAGTCCAAAGCCACAGGAAATGAGGGAAATCCATTAGCCTGATAGTTGTAGCTAGCCCCCTCCACTTACTCCGTAGCCCATCCGCGAGCCTCGCCTGCCCCGTGGCCCTGCATGACAACAGCACAGGAAATGGAGGAGCATTAATGGCAACTTTGATTACTCTCCTGTCACTAATGTAGCCCACATGAAAGACAAGAAGAGCGGAGCCATGACTTCTGTCCAATCAAAGGCAATCTCATAGCATCACCGTGTAGCCAGGCCGTACTTACCGTGCCATTTGGAGCGTGCTGAGATGCTAGGGGCGTTTACATTCTGATCAAACTGAGACTACAATGATCCGTCTGCGTCTAATTATAAAGTGTTTTTATCTGCCGGGAACCAGGAAGTAAGGGTGGTGGGTTATTAGCGTGCTAGTTGTTGTTAGCATTAAGATGGTAAAACTCCGCTCTGGCCTCTATAAGTTGTAAAATGTGCTAATAAACCCTGTGTCATAAAAAATTAGGAGTGTTTAAAATGTGAATTGAATAGAATCCTTTTATTAAAAAATGATTCCTAAATCTAATGGCAGCTAAACGTGTTTCTCCTATCGCTAGTCTTCCAACTGCAAAACAAAAAGCAGAGAGATATAACTCCAACCCAATCAAAGGCAGTCTCATAGCATCACCATGTAGCCAGGCCATACTTCCTGTGCCATTTGGAGCGCACCATGATGCTAGGGGCGTCTACGTGATGCAATCATAAACAAGCTGTAGGCGCACGCCTCACAAGTGTACGGGTTTAATCCTCCAAGACGCTGCTCCTCACTGATGCTATCTCTGTGTGTTGCTTTACCTATTTCTGTTTGCAGGTTCACATTTTGTACTGTGGCATCCATGTGAATATAGCCTATAGATCAAAGTGCTATTTAAAGACTTTGTTAAAAGATAAGACATAGGAGTGAGTTTAATTTTCACAATACAGGCAACCAGTTTAACTAAAAGGTAGAATTGTCACTAGTAAGGACTCACTCTTTTATAAAAATGGAAGTTATTTTTTGGCAGTGGCAATATTACATTTTATATATAGCCCATAGGTCATGTGTGACAAATTTATAAGTTAAGAGTGGGTGTGATATGTTCTAGTTTTCTAAGCTTAAAGGACCTGTATTACTCTATTTTCAGATCTATGTTATAATGTTGTATCCTTATCAAAAACATATTCAAAGTTGTGTTTTGTTTCATTCACTCATGTTTAACACACTGCATATTTAGGCTGAGTTCTTCTCTCAAACTAAAAACTCTGCTCCACCTTGTGATGTCATGTGGTAATATAGGAAGCGCTCCATTGTGTTTTTAAACTCCATACATCTTCACTAGAATCTTTTGGCTAATTTCAGCCCTGGAATTGCCCATCTCTACTAAACAAAAGCTTCATGACATCACAAGGTGGAACAGGGCATTTTGAGCTTTGGAGAAGTAGGCAGACTAATAATAAAGTGTTACTCAAACATGTGTGAATGAAACAAAACACAACACTGGGTATGTTTTTGATGAGATAACAACATTCTGACATGGCTTAAAACTCACAAGTGTACATTATATAGGGCCTTTAAGTTCGGCTCAAGATAGATTCCATTAAAATACCTGTTACTTTTCCATTCCGCATATAGGCCTATTTAGCTTAACTAGCTCATTCCATAGGCCTGAGTATAGCATTTTGTTTAATCACAATGTCATTTCTCTACTGAAAACCAACCCTTGTTTGGTTGTTCCCATCAGGCTAATATCAAGCAATGCGATTAACTCCTTGAAACGTTAGCATAAGTTAATTTCCAATTTTCCGTATGCGGTTTGTCCCTTGAGGTCTTGGTGAGTCATATAAAACCTGCTTGTGTTTTGGGAGCTCAGACATGCTGTTCTCCATTCTCTTCACTATTGAAATCAGTGCCCAGCGGAGCCGATTTCTAGTCAGCATGAGTAACACAAGAATGACGTAGCATTGTGCGCTCGCCACATTATAACAGGGATAAATACGACGTGATATACAAATAGCTTTTTAAAATTGAGATACTGCAATTTGACAAAGTGACTGATGCTGGCAAGAATCCTCTTAGAAGCAAGTTGAAAGCTGTCTATTCATTACAAGCTGGTTTATCTCTTTTAGAAGTGAATATCAACCTGCTTTTATTGAAACATTTGGATATGCCTAATACTTTGTTTAATGAAAATGTTAATGCTAATGCTAGCTCCAAACGGTCTCGCGCGGGTTCCCATGTGGACGTATTTGAAATGACCTCTGGTATTTTATGAGGGAGTTAATAAGGTGCAACACAGGCACAGCGGAGGAGAAACTATTACTGAGGCTGGAGTCGTGCTGCTGATCTGATTGACCCCAGTGTGACGCTGTGGGCTTGTTCAGCTGTTTTTACACACCTCACAGTGCACTGATCACTGTTACTGTATCATACACCTGCAGTATGTGGGGATCACTATGTTGAGTATTGTAAAGTGGCATCTTTAATAGGCAAATTATGAAGCCAAGGCGGTCTAAAATAGTACAAAATTGTCAAGGCTTGAACTGTTATTTCTACAGAAGAATGTAAAATGAATTAGCAATTAGCAAGAGTTCATTTGCATAAACAGATAATTGCTAAAAAATGTCAAAGGCTTAGGCTACTATATACCCTTTATCTAGCAGTGTTTTCAAAAGCCCAATCTATTTGAGTGCAATAAAAACAATTATTCAATGATTTCTTGAGCAATTCCACTCAACGTTAATGTTTTTAGTACTATGTGTAAAAGATGGTATCCAAGAGAGAAAAAAAAGACAAAAAAAAGTAACACATTTCTGGTTTTGCAAATTAACTCTTCCTAAAGGCTACTACAACTAATACAACTTGTGCTGGGCTTTTTACTACTTCTAATACTACCTTACAAATCTAAAATAATTGAAATAAATAACAGTGTCAAGTATCTACTCAATATATTGTTTACTTTTATTCAGATTATTATTATTAATAACAGAATTTCTATGTCAATGTAAATGTCAAATGTATTTATTATAAAGCACATTTAAAACAGTTGGCCAAAGTGCTGTACAGGTAATAAAATACAGAAAACAAGGTGAAGATACAAACATTTAAATCACAGAACAATAAAACATTACAATGCTGGGTGTGATAAAAGAAAATAGATAGAAACCCTTAAAATCCAAGATAGCAGCTCTAAACTGTGTTAAAAGCCAAAGCAATTAGATGGTTGTTAAACTTAATTTTAAACTGGTCCACAGACAAAGTGGAACAGACTTCCACAGTTCAGGGCACCACTAAAAAGGCTCCTTTTAGGTCTCCTCTGGACATGAGTCTGGACTTAGGTACACTCAGCAGGAGCTGCAGACCTGAAGGCTCTGGAAGGAGAGTAAGGTTGCAGCAGCTCTGACAAATACTGAGGAGTCAACAAATTCAAACATTTAAAAATTATCAATACAATTTTGAAATGTACTCTAAATGCAACTGGGAGCCAGTTTAGGGGAGACAAAACTGGAGTTTTGTGCTCCTGTTTTCTTGTGCCTGTCAGTAGACAAGCTGCAGCATTTTGGACCCCCTGCAAGCGGCGAAGAGAGTGCTGATATAGGCCTGCAGAAAGAGAGTTGCAGTAATTCAACCTCAGTGTGATAAATGCATGAATAGCCCTCTTAAGCTTGTTTTGTGGAAGGTAAGCTTTGATTCTAGATAAGAGTTGGAAATAGCTCGCTTTGACAACAGCTTCAATTTGTTCATTTAAACAAAGAATCAAAAGATTTTTTACATGGTCACAGCAGTATGTTGTAAGTGGCACAATAACGCTCTAGATGTGATAAAAGAATGGTCGACCATGTCGAATGCTGCCACGAGGTCTAACAGCACAAGAATGGCAGATTTACCAGAAACAACAGCTAAAAGCAGGTCATTAAAAACTTTTAAAATAGCAGTGTCAGTACTATGTCGCAATTTAAAACCAAATTGAAATTTCTTCCCAATGCCATTAAAATCAAGATAAACCTTAGACTAGACCCGGAACAGTACTCTCTAAAGCTATGTAAGAGTAGCTTATATATTATATTTTAATGTTGTGGTTTCTTATAAATAGTGCTAGTGCTAGTCGTGAGTCAATATTGCAATAAGGACATTCATAGTTCTACATTTTCAGTACTGCATGTCGTGGCTTTAAATTGGGCATGACTTCCTCCTTCCTTCCATGCACCCATTTCCCGATTACAGACTCAGATCCCTCGGGTGCTCTTAGCCTGTGTCTGCGAGTTCATTCAGTGTCAGCCATGTCCTTATTGACGCGTCTTTTAGCACAATAGCTACAACACATGTTGGCGAATCTCCTCTCCACAGAAACATGGACGCCTTTCTCTCCCCTCTTTCATTCACTCGTCATAATTCTATTAGCAGATTCCATTCGGCTGCCACCCGATAAGTATGTGACAAAAAGAACAGTTCTAGTGGGGTTTGGATGGCTCTGGGATGGACAAGATTCTTTGTTCTGCCCAATATAGGGACTGAAGAGCTTAGCCCGTGTCACTGCAAGCGTGATGCGTGAGTGCAGTATTCTCCAGTGAGCAACCTTTGACCCTTAGCGATTGCTCACACACATGGCAACAGTGACAGATAATCACATGGCCGCCGCATTGGGGGAATATGTAGTTATGTGAGGGGCGGGGCCAATCCACTGTGTGCACACTAATCTGGGTCAAATGAAAAAGGATTTGATATAAACTGTAGACTTAGACTTCACCACAAGCGCATGGCTGGATTTAAGAAATTGTAAATGCTCAGAAAAAATGTAATGATGAGATGAGAAAATTGTGTACCCTACACATTAATATTAATAATACATTTGTAAACACAGGACTGTATACTTTTTACATTACATTATGAAACTTTCTGTACAAATTCTAATTTAAATAAATGGTGAAATGATGTTTTTGTCAAGTAAATTAATGAATAAGATGATGATGCTAATGACTAGCATGCTTGATGCAAATTTGGTAAATGACTTAAATTGGGCAATGACAATAGTGATTAAAAGGTTTCAATAATTTGTCAACTGGACTAAGTGTGTAAGTTGAAGGTGTCAACTTGTAACACCCCTGTTCCCATGATTGTCTTATTCTTCAGATTATTTTTCAGCCTAAAGAAGTAGGAGGACAGAGAAGAAAAATGTATCTTCAGAAAGTTTCAGTTACATATTCAGTTAGCCATTGTATTACAGTCGAACGCAGGGCCCTACATCACTGGAGCCTCGCTGTGTGCCTTGTTGCAGCAGCTGATAAATGCATTTTCTGGAACAGCCACCTCTCTCCTTCCTGTCCTGTTGTGCTGCCCACTGCGCCCCCTGTCTCTGTATCTGTTATACTATACTTTTTTCCAGGTCTTTGCCCCTTATCCTTGCTCCTCCTACCTCCCGCTTTGTAACCATAAGGCTGCGGGCACAATACTGGCAGGTCCTCTCCGTAATACCTCCTAATAAATCCACGGCACGCTGCGAATGCAAAAAAATTACCAAGGATGAAGGAGAGTGGAAGGGTGACTTTGAATAATGAAAAGCTCAGTGACAGTGTTTCTGACAGAGCTGTTTTGGTTACCGGCTCTGTAAGGCAGGGGGCGCCATAAGGGAGAGTGGAAAGGTAGAATTGATGAGGCAGAGGAGGGCGAAGCTAGCAGATAATTAGCGCTAATTGTCATTCGGGGAGGGACAGAACGACACTGGCTTCAGGTTTCATTTCACTTCTCAGACAGAGTTGCAGAGTTCCTCCTCTTCTCTGCTTTGTGTATTCAGAACGATTTCATATTAGATTTCATATGATCGCAAGGCGGCCCGGCGTTTGGCAGAAAATAGTCTAATCCATATAGGCGGCAGATAGCGATTCCTTTCATTATTGATTCATGCATTAAACATGGTAGAAGACTTTGTGCAAATGACAGGAGGTTTTCAATAAGATGCAAACTTTACTTTAAATATATGACTTTAGAATGGACTTTTAATTTGCAATGAAATGCCCTCCATATGAAAAGATGATATTCTCCTCTTCTACAATGTCTATGTAACCTATTATCCTGATCAAAGTTTGGTTTACAAATTAGAAGATTTTCTCAACTCATCATAGCCAACCAGTACAATCATATTAATTGCCAGTCATTAATTACTTTGCAATCAGCAATATCACAATATTATTAAACCTAAAAATGACAAAAAGCAATAATTGTGTTTTGCTTGAATGTCACAAATTACAATTAGCCTCATTTGTTAAATGACTTTGATCAACTTTATCCATTCACAAAAAAACAATCGCTTTGTCACAGTAGTTTAATTGCCCCAAAAAGAATCAAAATGAAAAATATTAGCACAATTAACACATTCTCAAAGAAGACACACTTGCATAATAATAATTTTGATTGGAGTAGTGGTAACAGTGCTGGGCTGAATTTGTCAGTTTCCAATACTGGTACTAGCATTGGTATTAGTGTTTGGTATTAAAATAAAACACTGGAACTAAATACTAAAGCAACTTTTTTGCAACTAAACTCTGTATGGTGTTTTAATAGTATTATCTACTGTTCCTTATACTGCACTCCACTGCAATTTCAAGTACTATGTGACATCACACAGGACTGCTTTGATTACAAACAGGTGTTTCTGATTATAAAGAGCTGGCTGCAGGGGCAGAGTCTGAAGTGTGGAAACCTGTTGGACCAATCATGCTGTTCTTCATATGTCCAGACCTCATCCCTCCCCCCCTCCCCCTTCACTCTCTTCTTTAGTCCTCCTAAACTCAGTCCTTCCTAGTTTAGCTCTATTTGCAATGTGGTTGTGGGTGGAGTGTAGTTGTTTATTCCCACTTTAAGTTCATGCATGCAACCAACAATGACCGATGGGATTTCTTTTCTTTTTCATTTTGTCAGTTTAATTAGGTCATATTCAGCCTCAAAAATCACCTTATTCTATCCCATACTTTGTATAACGTCATCAGATTCTTGTAAGATTACTGCAGTATCCACTTAATAAATACCACACATACCACCTTAATACATCGTTTCAGAATGGAAAATACACTGTTTGTGAATGGAATGAGAAATAGGATGTTAGTTGACCTACAAACCTGTGGCAGTGACATATGTGAGCAGCCGGTAAATACAGAAGTGTAGAAAAATGCTCTCTGCACAGTTGACTGCCTGAGGTGAAAACAAGTGGAGAAAAAGATGGTAGAATGGAGGTAGAAAGGGCGGCCATGACAGTTCTGCTCTGCATTGGAGGCTTTTGTCGGCCACTGGAAATCTAGGTGTGGGTGAAAGGATGGAGGAAATTGCATTGGATATTGAGGAGAAAAGAGATTGGCCAAGTGTGAGTTTGACTTGTAAAAGCTTTCATTGCAGTTTGAACTAATACACATTTAAATTCTTGTTGATGTAGAAATTTGAATATTCTTTGAGACAGTTTCTGCTGCCCAGTGGCTTCGTACAGATATATTGTATAAGCAGCTCTTGAGGTCAAAATAGCTGTGTAGCCTACTGTTTGCATCTAATTATAAAGCGCTTCACTGTCCAAGGATCAGGAACTGTGCTGTTAGCATGCTAGTTGTTGTTAGCATTAGCGTGATGGCCTCTGAAAGTTGTGAAAAGCGCTTGTAAACTCATTGCGGTGATTAATTAGGATATTTGGAATGCATAAGGTAAGTGAGGAATAGGTTTGGACCACTGCGAACTGTTTAATAATAACTAACTTTTTCACATTTTTAAGACAAACTGTTTATAATAACTAACTTTTTCACATTTTTAAGACAGTAAAAATTTGGTACAGCGCACAATGAACAACGAACACAAAATGATTAAAAGGTGTCATGTAGGTAGTCAAGGTTTATATAATATTTGAGTACATGTCACTATGAAGTCCTGAGTTCTTCTGAGATTTGGGTGCTATAAATAAATAGATTCATTCTGGTTAGTAATGGACAAAGTTATCATATATACCCATACATGAGTGAATGAAGTATGCATGATGCAGAGTAGAAATTTGCATACTAAGCATGGTGTGATTGTGGCAGAATTATATCACAGTTGAGTAATTAGTAATTGAGCCAAGCATAAATATTAATGAATTCATTCATTCATCAAAAGCATTTGCTGATGCAGTGTTCTGTTTTCGCTGATTTGGAAATATTCAGTGTTTTGAGAATTTAATTGGACCTACCTTGCATGAAAAATATGGACATAGAAATTCCTGAAGAACAGTGGTTTGTTAATGTATTAAATATGGATTAGTTTGAATTATTATTATTATTATTTTTTTTGTTTTGTTTTGTTTTTGACTTTATAATTTCTACAAGCAGATGTGAACTTGACCAAACAAGTCATCTCGGAAGCAATACTCTTTTTAAAGGTACATGAAGTAACTTTTCTGGTTGAGGGTCCCCACTTGCTTGTCTCCATGGAGATTTTATTGCTTTGCTTGGGATGTTCCACAGTATATATCTCCAAGGAGACAAAAAGTGACACCAAGTTACAAGTCAGATCTGTTGGCAGGCTTCCCCCTCACTCTTAAGAATGCATGTTCTCCATGTTCTTCCGAAACAATAAAAACACCCAAATTAAATAAATGCTATATAGATCAGTTTAATGCCATACTGTGGAACAAAACAAGCAAAGCCGCAACATGCATGGAGACAAGAAGGTAGTAGAAAGTTACATAGTGCACCTTTAAGATAAGCAAAATGAAAACTAAAGCATTATCTTCTTTCCATCAATATAAGATACTTAACACTAGCTTCTAAGCGTTCCAAAAGTTAGGTTTAAAGATGTTAATTAAAGAGACAAAACTAGTGCCATCTTACTGCATTTGTTCAATCATAACCGTCTATAACTCCCTAACTGCTGTAATAACCGCAGACCGCTGCAGTCTTCTCCCATTATATCACCGCTCCACCGTCGCAATTACACTGCACTGATTTTATTGCACTTGAGAGGAGCTAAGCCTTTATAATGTGTCTCTTCTCTTAAACAAACTCTGCCTTCTGATTGGCCAGCGGTCAGCAGACAGCGGCAGAGGTGCTATTAGCAGGCGCCATATTTGATCACTGTTATTTATTTGCCATTCAAGTCGGACAGCCGGCAATCTGCAGCAATCTGTGGCAAAGCTTGTTTAGGTTCTCACACGGGATTGTCTCTGCTTTCTCTATAAATTCCAACCTTACGTGCATTCATTAAAGCTATCTTAGGAGATCTTTTAACTTGTCGGTTAAAGTAGTGGCGGCAGATGGTGAATGCATCATCACAAATTACTACCGAGGTGATTCAGGCATACTTTGGTAATATCGTCATATTGTAATTCAGTCTATGCTCAAAAACAGACACCTTTTCCTGCCCACTCCCCTTATTGGTCAGCCTACGTCATGCTGTGACTGAGTGACAAGCGGATTTGACTAATCACAGAGAAGTGTGGACTCTCAGAAATGATTGATAGCTACAGTTTGAATGGACGCTATTCGTAAATGGGTGCAATTTTTGAAGTACTATAGTTTCCTCCACAAACAACAAAATATCCTGTCTTATTTTGCATAAAAACTGCTAACCTTGTAATTTAAATCTGTAATGTTCTGAAATGTGATTCTTGTATTAGTTTGTCAGTTCATGTTTCAGTCTTTTTTTAAGCTCTCCTGGACATGTTTAAAATGTGACCTTTGAACAGAATCCTGTTGTTAAGGCGCAAATCTGATCGCAGTCGCAATGCTTGTTCCAAAAATCGCAGTTCGATATTTTTTCCCAAGTTGTTCGTCCCTACATCCTTCCCTTGTTCAAAGATATGATAGAGTTCAAGTTCACTTCATCTCTCTGCGTTATGTCTTTAGTATTGGTGAACAAGTGCGATTTCTTTATGTATAGGTCAGGCCATTCGTGGTGGTTTGTGTAATTTTTGACCATTTTTGATTTGGAACTTTTTACGTAAAGTTGTATTTTCAGCAGCTTTTTGATAGAAGTATCTCATAAGCTACTTTTCAATTCTTCTTCAAGCATTTTAAGGTTTAGGTTTATTATGGGTGCACGTTTGCCTCTGTTGCAGGTGCTTTACAAAAATAAACCCGTGTGGAGAGAACCTCTTTGGGATGATTAGGGGACAGGCCTAGGCTAAGACTGATTGCTGTGCCCTTTCTCCGAGCTATTCTGGCCTTGCTGAGTGTGTGCCTTCCCCTGTGCATTGATCCATCGACCCGCGCTCCAGTAAAACATCCCAAAAAGGTGATGCGTCTCTCCACAAAATGCAGACTAACAAGCGTGTTGATTTTTGACGACAAGATGGATGCGTCGGGTGCTGGCTTGTCCGCGCGCCAACAATAGGCGGGCAGAGCGGTCATTGATGGGGCCTTTGTAGCCTTTGTGACAGCGCGGCAATCAAGCCCACATAATTGGAATTGAGCAACTCGTCTATGTTAGTGTGAACGCGAGGGGAGCAGGAGGGCGGAGATAAAGCGGCGCTGTTATTGTTTTGGGGGGTATAACGGAGAGAGTGAATAGCATAGGGGTCAAAGGTTATAGTTTAAAAGTCAAGTGTAAATATGCTTGTACTTTACGCGCTGTTCCTGGAAAATAAAAAAAAAACAAAAAAAAAACAAAAAAAAAACTTCAGTTGTTTTCACTCAGTAACATTATCAATATAAAATACTTGGCACTTAAAGCCCCAGTATGTAACTTTTTTGCCCTTTTTTAATAAAAGCATGTTCTTTCTTTATGAGTGTGTTTATTGCACTGAAAAACATAGAAAAGCATGCGTCCTTACTCTGAGCGAGCATCTCCACGATGACTCTTATTTGGCCTGGAGCAGGGCCACCTCCTGCTTGTTCCTTTGACTATAATATTCCACAGTATGGCATAAAACGTATCTATCTCCATGGAGAATATTCCAAAGTATGGTTCTAACTTTCTGTTTTCATGAAATCATGCAGTTGACTTTCAACCCCCAGAAAGTTACATACTATCACATTAAGAAGCATACTTCTCATATATAGCTGGTTACATCAGTATCCAATGCAAAAAAAACTTCAACCTCATTTAAATTTATACTAAAATGATGAATCTAATCAATCACTATATGTATGGTGGAATCTTGAGTGATGGATACTGATATTAACATAACAAATATATACTATATGTCAGTCTAAAGAATCTAATCAGAATTTAAAAAAGAGCTAATCAGAGAATAAGAATTCTTATGTCAGTAATGATGATGATATATTTTGCATGGCTTTTTCAAAACAACTCTACAATATAAGATCTGATTTCATCTTGTTATGTCTTCAACCTCAGTATAAAGAATCGTTTAAAACACCCCATACATATTATCAGTACATGTGATATAACATGATTATTTGTTGGTTGGTAGCTGTGATGGTGGAGCTCCTCCATTGATGTCCCTGCTCACCAAAATGAATGAAGCTTTGAGACGACGCCTTTTATGTGGTGCGAGGAAATTCATCTGCTCTCCTTCCCACTCGCACACGTGTGTAATCCCCCTCGGCTTTACAAACGCAGATTAAAGAACTGTTCTCAAATCTGTCCGCGTCTTATAAGGCTTATATGGGAATTCAATAATAAATTTTGCATAGATTGGGTTTAAATCAGATTCAGCAAGCCTCTGTGTATGGAAAATGTGATTTGGGCAAGACTCAAGAAAAATATTTGGATTTTTTTAAAGTTTTTGATTCAATTTCCATATTTTTATCTGAAATTTACATCCATATACAACTATCCTTTCAATTCCTCCCATTCTTGGAAGTAAAAAAGGAATAGCGTTGCTTAGCTGAACGACATTCCCAAGCAATTTTTAATCAAAGGCGATTTAATTAAGTTTGAGCCCTCCCTGCTTTCCTTCTGGCTTTGATGCATTTAAAATGACATAAGAAATGATTGGCTATTTTCAGGGAATAGAGACTTTGTGAATGGATCCTCTCCACTGCACAAACCTCAGATGCACCTGGGCGTGTGAATGTGATGAGGGAGCCCGGAGGAAGTTGGAATAATCATTAAAGTTTGATGGAAAGAAAAGCAAACAGGAAAACAAATCTGAGTTTTTCCATCCCCAGATTGCAAGGACAGGGACACTAGAAACAGTGATTTTTATAGAATGGCTATAACTTGGAAAAACTCAACGAGTACATTTTGTTAATTCTCAAATCAAGGATAGTATAGTTTAATAGGATAGTAAGGATCCACAAACAAAATAACAGCTGTCTTTGTCATACTTTGTTAGTCCTTGTTTACAACCAGAATGTTTCACAATATGGCATTAAGCTTATTTGTCTTATTTATTCAATTACAGTTGGTTCTATTGGTTAATAATATCTGTAAATACATGCTTTCTTACTGTGAGCGGAGTTGCCTCTCCACAAATCTTATCTGTAAAAATAAACTGCTCAACGTGTGGCATGGAGTAAGACCACAGCTTTAACGCCTCTGGTATCCTGCTTTGGACTTAAGGCCAAAAAGACAACAGAGAGCCTCTTCAAAATAACCTCCATGTGGCACTCATCCTCCTCTTCTTCCTACTCTCATCTCTCTGAAAGACATCACACACTCATTTAAGTCCACGCGCTGGCACATGATAAAAGTATATGAATCTTCACTATGACAGACAGTTTGGACCACACAAACAGTTGCAGTGGTCCAAAGTTATTCTTCACTTTCCTAACACATTCCTAGCATCCTAATTATTCACCTTGATGAATTTATGAGCGCTTTTCACAACTGCCATTACAGTAATGCTAACAACAACCAGCTTGCTAACAGACGACTAGCCTTAATTCCTCGTTCATGGTCTCATTTTGACACTAAGAGCTGCTTTTACAATATATCTGTATGATTGTGTAAGGACTATATGGTGTCTTAAGAGGGGCTGGTAAAAGAATAAAAGAAGCCCAACGCCTTTGCAAGAAAAACACAACAGATTGTCTTCCCCGGCTGGAGCCACTTCAAAGGCGTCATGTTAGTGCAGAATGGTCTTAAATGAAAATCAGGGACACAAACAGAGCTATTAGAGTTTCAGAGGAGGGCTAAGACAGCGTGAAGAACAAGGAGAGAAAAGGATCATGGGAGAGTGCACAGACCAGGAGGATAAGTGTGGGTGCTGCGGTAGTTGCATTTTTCATTGTGTTAAAGATGCTGTACCTGATTTTGTCTTAAAATGTGAAAAACAAAACTAGTTCATTTTAAATGGTTTGCAGTGGTCCAAAGTTATTCCGCACTTTCCTGACCATCCTAATTATTCACCGTAAAGCTACCAACAACTAGCATGCTAACACGCACTTCCTGATTATCTGACAGTAAAACGTTTTCTAATTAAATGCAGACAGTACACAGCAGACTTACGTTGACCTCAACAGCTGCTTACAATATATCTGTACTGGGGCAGGACAAATTTTGTTCAAATACATGGGAAAAAATTATTATTTGAAACCATAATTTGTATTCTGTCAAAAGTTAACCTAAAATAATAGACTTATTATCATTTAATTAGTAATGTTTCATGATTTTAAAATTTTAAAAGCCACAGTAGATTACATGAGTGCATTTGCTTCTGATTTGGAAGGACAGAACAAGTGTCGGAAAATACTTGAATTAATATTTTTTTTAATTGTAATCACAACTAAAATGTGAGCTATTGTTTAAGTACCTATAGGGTTTAATTGAATCACTTCTTTGTATTGTATTGTATTGTGTCAAATATTTAGTTTCACAAGTACACACATTGTGTGTCACTCTAAGAAGTATATCATTTATTTTCACTCATATAATTGTACAAAATATTCAGAATGTCTCCACTTGCTTATCTCAGCTGTCATTCACTGTTGCGTAAATACCACAGACAGATAAACAGAGCGTAGAGATGCAATAGCCCAGTGCTCCCGACAGAACATTGCATTTGTCCATATTGTTGTATGAGCCCAATGCTGCACTACACCTACAGCCCGTCTCAGGGAGCATGTTTTTATCCACTAACATGAAAGCAACTGGGATGGAAGGTTTCACATCACAGAATACAATGGCAGCTCTTACAATATGTTCCACTTTACACGGTCAACACAGGGGGGGATAAAGTGCATTTTCTGGTACTTTGGTTAGTAGTAGTTGTTGATTTACTCTATTGTATTTTGGTTGTTTTCAGATTCACTTTGTGTGTTTTTGTGTCTGTATGTACATTTCTGTTGTCACGATACTAAAATTTCAAACTTGATTTCAATACTATAGAATAGACTTGATACTCAATACTGCGATATCAGAATAATAATAACACTATTCCTTTAGACAATAGAATGTAATTTTCAAAACTAAATAATTATATTTTCTTTTTTATTACCATGTGATCCTATATCTCAGTCTCCCAAGTATTTTCCATAGTGGTCATGGGCATGTACAGGTCTATGTGTCTTACACTTGTTCTAATACAACTCAAGATCTTTCAAAAGCTGTTCATCAAAGGTTCATTTCTGTCCTGTGAATGTGACTTTTTTAGTATCAATACTCACTCAAAAGGGTATCTAGTTTTGATACTAGTTTTAATATCGATTAGTATCAGATTTTTAATACTTTTGACAACCCTAATGTACATAAGAAAAAAAATAGGAAATTTCACAAATGATGAAACTTTATTAATGATTGATATTAGTGATTAGATTCTTGATTAGTTGTTTTTTAAAGAGTGGAATTGAAAGGTTATGAGTAGGGGTGGGCAATATTGACAAAAATGAAAATTCGATAGTATTCCCATGACAATATTCAGGCAGTATTATGTCAATCCAATTCAGATATAATGTAAAAGCAGCTGTTAGGGTCAAAATGAGTCCGCAGTGTGCTGTCTCCATCTGATTATAAAGTGTATTTTTATTGTCCGCGAACCAGAAAGAAACTCTGGTACGCTGTTAGCCTGCTAACTAGGTTGTTTTGTGTGCTGTAGTCTCTGAAAGACATATTCATCTGTCCACCTGTAGTTATGAGATATGATAGATAACTGGAAGATACCGTATATTGGTGGTTTGATGCAGCACCTTGCCCACTGACACAACAACAGTATACAATCCAGATAACTCATAGTGAACAGTAACAGAAAAGCTTAAATATTTCAGTACCTGTACAAGCGTATAATACATCTTCAGTTTTGTGATGTTTTGCGTTGGATTGGTCTATTTACTGCTATATATGCTTTTATACAGATATTCTAAATGCCACCTCGCTGTATTACACCGCCAGCTCTTATTCATAGCAAATAGCCTGTCACGGCCCTCCATTTGTGCAGCCTTATACATAAGATTACTGTGGCAGCAAGCGGCGTTAAGCGGCAGTGTGTATGGTCGGGGGCAGGTGCGTCTGTCTCGGTAAAAGCCTTGCGTCCCAATTTATCAAATGTCATTGCTGTAAAGGTCAGCCTTCGTCATGGTTGAGATAAAACAACGCAAGCCTCCTCTCATCTCCCATCTCCCCACAGCTCCGCGAACCATTCTTCTTCTGTGGGATTTCTACAAAGCGTACCTTCTGCTTTCAGCTCATCGCCTCCCTCTTGAGGTTTATTAAGCAAGCTGTCCATGTATTCTTATTGGTGCGTGCGTGTTGTACAGTATTGCCGTAAAAGGTTTTTGCGTGCTCTTGTGGTTTTGACGGATGATCTGTGACAAGTGTGTGGAGTCAGCCCTTTGGTGGGATCCAGTGGGGACAGAAGACGCCCTTGTCCTTTTTTATTTTAAAGCATATCTCTTTACTCACGGGTAAATCGCTTCACCCCCCTGCGCATGTGGCCTCCGACTGTAGCTCCGGGCCTGCGCTGATCGATTGACAGTTTGACTTTGAAACGAGATAAAACATCCTCTTCTGGCAGTAACCTCGGCGATAGGACTTTTGGGCTATTATCCATCACTTTTGTGCACAGTAGTTGGCGCCTTCTATCTTACTGTAAAGTCGCAGCGCTGTGTTGACAACTCCAGAAAATGGAAAGATGAAAAACGGGATGGAAATAAAAAAAGGCAAGGAGCGAGTGTGTTTTTTGGAGCTGGGGAAGACTTCAGAGTGGAATGATTTTTGCATAATGCTGTGCTGTCACAACTTTGGGATTGTTCATAATAGATGCATTCGGAGTGGCTATGTCTGACAAAAGAGGAACACAGATGTGATGTTAGGAGTACGACTAGACACACACGCTCAATGTATCTGAACATCCCGATATTTCAAACAGAACAAATGAGAAACACAGGCACCGCTCAGGAACTCAGATCATTGTAGTCTGAGAATAAAATGGGATCACAGGCTATAAAAGTAATGTAAGGGCAGAGCTTTGAAACCTATAACATTTCAGTTTGACGTTTTTATTGCATTGTTTTGAGCCAATTTTTTTCTTTCAAAAGTTCTTACTAAAACCAAATTTGTACAGAAAATTGTATAACACAAGCTAATTATAATGGTTGCAATTTGCATATCACAATGGCTGCAATTCAACTAAATCAATTAAATATGTTTTGTACAGCAGGGGATTAACAGTTCATATTTCAGTGTTCTCAAGTTAATAGTAAATACTCATTGGATGTGTTTGTGTTAAAATAAATCACATATAATATCAGTTTGTGATTGAAAATTGCAATTAAAGATGCACTCTGCACTTCTGGTGGAGGGTCTGCCATCTGCTTGTCTCCATGGAGATGCAGTTGCTTTGCCTGGAATGTTCCACAGTATGGCATATAACTTACATATCTCAGTAAGAATGCATGTTTTACTAGGTATTTTGAACAATGAAACACCTGTAATTGAATAAATGCAAGATAGATATGTTTAATGTCATGCAGGTAAAGCAATAACATATTCATGAAGACGAACATTTGTGGTTAAGAAAAGTTACATAGTGCACCTTTAAATATTCAGCTCTTCAAATCAAGGCACGGCACTAGAAACATTAACATCTACATAATAAAAGCATGTAAAATGGATGTTTAGTACTTATCTCTTTTCTTGCAAGATTCTAAATGTAATCGTGAGCATTTCCACTATAGACTGACTGTAAATGCATTTTGTCGTCACAGCTGTAGTGTATATTGAATATTCCCAGGTAAACATTCCACATGCGTTTTCCCCCTCACATTCCCCCCTGTTTGCTTCTGGAGCTCTCGGCTCTGGTGGCTGGTGCTACTGAGGCTTTTGGCTGGAGCGAAGCAAAGCCAAGAATCTGTCTGACCACACAGTGTAAACTATGTGTTTACAGCAGCGCCGGCTGGGGTCACTTTGGGCATGCTCAGTCCAGCTCACCTGCTCCTGCTGATAAAGGGCCCTGTTGTGTGGACAGACAGCCTGGCGGGCAAATAAAAATATACTGTTTCATCTGACCACAAGGGCTAAGCCTGGTAGAAATCACAGTGTCTTCTGGCATCGTGTGCAGCCCCAATCCCCAGGAGATTTGTAAATATTTTAGATGTTTAAGGTGCTGTACCTGATTTTTACTGTCTTAACAACGTGAAAAAACTGAAGTAGTGCATTTGTTGCGTTGAAAGGTATACCTCAATTTCCTAACAGATTCATAGCAGACACATTATAATGAGTTTATAAGCGCTTTTCACAACTTTTAGAGACCAGCGTGGAGTTTTGCTGTCACGTTAATGCTAACAGCAACTAGCATGCTAAAAGCACCTTACTTCCTGGTTCGCGAAGGTTAAACCGATTTATAGTTAGATGCAGACAGCACACACCAGTCCTATGTTAATCGAAAGATCTACTTTTACAGTATATCTGTACTGAGGCAAGACCAATTTTATTATAAGGAAAAAATGTGTACAACCCCTTTAAGCTAGCTCGCAGTCCAAAAAGAAAAGGAGGTTTGAAATGGCTAGCACGCTCTTCAAACGCTTCACGATCATTCCAGCTTTTCAGCTTTTTCTCATCTACCATGCACAAACATTAATAGAGCTCCTACCGAAAAGGCCATGAATTTATGCATGTTTCCTCTGACTGACGTAAGCGCCCATGCTAACCTCATAACAAGCTAGCCTTAATGGTTTGCCTGATTAAATCCTGCTCTGATCTGCCCAAACACAGGTGCCTCCGCTGTAATGTTATGTAACCGCCTCCAAATACAATTCACATGTACTGGCTTTATTCCATGGTCTCTCCTCCTCCCTTTTTACATTGTCCTCTGCGCCATTCATCGGGGGAGTCTTGCTATGCTCCAAATAACTTTATTGACATTTGAATTGGATGTGGATCACAGTAATTATCGTGCCTTGGTGCTTGCTGGCTTGGATTCAGCGCAGTCACATTTCTAACTACAGATACGAGAAAATGTATCTTGAACAGAGGTGGAAAGTAGCGAATTACAAATACTTGTTGTACTTGTTACTGTAAATGAGTAGATTTTTGAGATAAATGTGCTTTTGGAGTAGATTATTAAACATGTACTTGAGTAAAATTCTAGCCATGTAAGACCTAGGGCTCTCTCTCAATGCTGTCTCTGCTACTTCCTTTACCTACAAACATACAGCACTACATCGCCTATTCTGATCGGCTGGAGCTCAGAAACCATGCAGATTAGTTTTTATAACAACTAACTAAAATTTAAAACTACTCCTTTACTACTTACCTCAATTTTGACAGCAGTACTTGTACTTGTAATCTGTTATTTTTTAGCCATGTAACTGTACTTTAGCTTGAGTAAAAACTTGCAATACTTCTTCCACAAGTGATATTGAATGCAAGCTAAAAACATCCATTAAAAAGAGACAGTATAACTCCAAAAACAGCACGGCCATATGGACTCAGGCATGTGGCAGAAACATGTGAAAAACGCTTTAAGGTGGAATGATCGTGAAGCGGTACAATGTTTACAAATCTCCATGGTGACTATTCTGTACGGTCCACAGACTACTAAAATAATGGCGCAACCTCTCTGTCCGATATGCCCACTCTGGTTATGTCATGGGGAGCTAAAAATATGCTACAGTTTAGATGAGTAAGAGGGTTTTTTGTGAAGAGCCAATGGGACGTCTTGAGGCTCGGCAGGTGTTCTGGCGAGAGTGCAAGAAACAGAGTAGAGCCAAGAAACAATTTCAACCACAAAAATCTGGGCTTCTTTCAGCAGAGCTCTCATTAGTTTGGAACCAGTTGGCATAGTTTCTCTATAAAACCTGGACAGCTGCAAACACTTTATCTTTTTTTTTATTTTAATTGTAGAATATGTGTTACATAAAGAGATTTTTTTCTTTTTTGTGTAGAAGGCTACTTTGTTGTTGTAGGTTATTTTATAGTAGGAGTATAACCATTACTAAGAGTATAACTCCTAGTAATGGTGGGCACTACATCAAATTATAATGAACTGATTGGCATAAAACTTATGTTGTTGTGATTTTTAAGGCTTGTTTTAACACATTTTGGTTGGATCACCAAAATATGTTTCTATCTATGATTATCCTTGTCAAGATACTATATATCAGGGCATTCATTTTTGTCAACATTGCCCACCCCTAATCTGAAAGCAGGTGCATTATCCAAAATCGACTTTTTGAAGCTTTCTATAACTTTGTTCCCTCATCAAAAACATGCCGGAAGTGGTTTTATATGTCATCCATGCATGTTTGAGTAATGTTGTGATTTCTCTTGGGCCCTATTCGAACCCTCCTTACGGTTAGCAATACGAGCCCACACCTCTTGTACAAGACTCTGCTCACAAGGTTAGGTAACCAGGAAGCTCTGTGCAGCACTCCAGCTCACGCTCTCGCACTGCCATTTTTCATATACAAGAGCAGGATAGAAAACAATACGCTACAACTTTACAAGCCTGATGCAATGTGCAGTAGTTTCATTAGCGGGATGCACGCTGATTGTGTTGTGATAGTGCTCTGAAGGAGGAGTAACTTAGCATGGGGAGTAAGGGGGGCTCAGAGTATCAAAAATTAAAAGTTAACATGATGGTCTAAACATGCTGTGTGTTAACAATTAATAACCCATAGAAGTGTAATACCCTCTCTTTAAGTTAATGGAAAAATGGTGAGGCATTTCTTCTAATAAGAGCAGTATAACAATATAAAAATGTGTTAAGCGGGGGACAATTTATTTTGGATTACTTTTTTGTTTTTAATTACTGAATCCAATAATTACTACCTGTGGTCTAAGCAAAAACACAATCCCTTTCCAATCTAAAAGACTATAATAATACATCAAATTTGCATTTGAACAAGTAATAATAATTTCTTCAGAGCAAACCAATCTGTTAAAAACTCATTCAACCGCAGAAAGAAAGTAGCATGCTGTCTTATGTAACACGGCCTCCGAACGGCAAGATGGATTTATTTGCCCGAGACAAACAGTTCCCACATTTGTCAGAGAATAAATCCAAGAGCAACTTTGCCCAGCGAGTTTTCATCTGTAACACGCCCATACACTCACTTCCTATGCCTGCCTGAATGATATCAGCGTAAATAGACACCACTCACCCCATTCAAAGTCACTATCATTTTATTCTTGCATGGGGAGAGAGAGGCGAGAGAGAGGGCTGTGCTCCTGGCTGTCGGGCATGTTATCATAAGAGGTGTTTTAATAGGAGTAAGAATTCATAGTTTGAAGTGTTTGGGATATGTCTGTGGTTATGCAAAGTTTAGCCTATGTAAAGGGCACATTGGCAATAATTTTACAGGTAAATTCTAAACAAATCTGTCCACATGCTTGATTAATTTCTCATGATTAATTTTACTCTGAGGTATGACTAAGATGAACATGGTTGCATTGGTAAATATTACGCTATTTTCTGAGCTATGTTATAATGTTGTTTCCTCATCACAAACATACCTAGAGTTGTGTTTTGTTTCATCCGCAACTTGTTCAACTCACAAATCCTGCCTATTTAGGCTGAGTTCTTCTCAAACAGAAAACATTCTACATAATACAGGAAGTGCTCCACTGTGTTTTTAAACTCCATACACCTTCACTAGAATCATATGGATAATTTCAGCCACGGAATTGGCTATCTCTACTGAACAAAAGGTAAAAGGAGCTGTTAACTTGAAAACTACCACTTCATGACCTCACAAGATGGAACAAAGCATTGTAAGCTTTGGAGATGTAGACAGACTAATGATCGGGGTTACTAATGATCGGGGTTACTCAAACGTGTGTGAATGAAACAAAACACAACTCCAGGTATGTTTTTGATGAGGTAGGAACACTCTAAAATTCCTTAAAGCTCACAAGAGTAAATTTTGCACAATATAGGACCTTTAATATATATTTATCCCTTAATGCATTTAAATAGTCATGAGAATTGACAATGTTATGATTTTTGGGCCTTTAGGTAGGCTTTATTTGGCTCTACGGTAAGCAAAATAAAACAGGAGTCAAGAGCAGGTTAGAGGCATTCAGAAAACTACCATAGCCAAAATACCAAACTCTTTAGTCATACAGCAACACGGACAATGCCAATTTACTGTAGAAATTTTAACTTTTATTGATATAACATCTTGCAAAGTGTGTCTTTAAGGGCCTTATTTGGGGTCAAGGGTTAAACATTTATTGTAGAGGTTACAGTAGTGGGCTTGTTATTATTGAACATATTCAATAAAGGGGTACAATGTAACTTTTCTGGTGGAGGGTCCGCCACTTGCTTGTCTCCAAGGAGATTTTATTGCTTGTCTAGAAGATTAGGCCAGATCTCTGGATAAACAGCCCTGCAATAACATTAACAGTGCACCTATAAAAGATATTATACAATTATAATATTCACCAATTCCCTCATGTTTTAACAGTTATTCACCTCCATTGCTTTGTACATCTGGAGAAATGTACTTACCCATATGGTGCTAAACCCAGAATACCTGCCGCGAGCATATAGGGTCACATTAGGGCTTTATTAATACCACGCAGCCTCTGTTCTGCCCTCATTTTCTGCTAACTTGGATTGAGAGCGATTAGGCTGTGACACAAGCCGAGCGTTGAACAAAAAAGTGGAGGAAATTGAGGAATTTTTAGTGGATGAGTGCTTTTCTGCGCCTGACGTGGGTTTAGTTAATGAGTGGTGCATATGTCGGCCGTGCAGCTGTGCAGTTACAATCAACCCAGCCAGCTGAGGAGGAGCGGCAGACGCACACACAGAGAAAAGTATTAGGCCTTGAATACAAAAAATGGTGAGAAAGTGTTCTGCGAAGAGGAGGAGGTGAGATAGAGGATTTGAGTGCAATAAACACGATCGAAAGAGAGACATCCGGAGGGAGCGGGAGAGAGAGAAAGAAGTTGCCAAGATAGTTTCCATTCTTCTCATCCTCCCTCAACAAGCTGGAGCCCAAATGGTCGCCGTCCAAATCATTGCACTCACTCAGCTGCCTTCCTGAAAAGTCTCGTCAATAGAAAGAATAGGGACAAAATAACTCTAATATGCAGCTACTCCGGACAAAGAGAAGGAAATGCGACGCTGGGCTGCTTCACTCTTTACCGCTCCGAAAGGTTTATTGAATTAAACATTAACATATTTTCAATACTGTCTTTTTTCACCTGCACTTCCTTTTGACCCCGGCTCCATTTTTGGCTGGCGTTCCATCGGCAGTGAGATTTAAGCCTCTTTAACAGCTACAGCTCAGCTTTAAGGCAGAATGTGTGTGGAAAGCAGTTTTTTTTCTTTTTTGGGGGGGGAAAGGATCACAGGCAGTCAGACAGAAATAGGTAGAGAGAGAGAGTGAAGTCGCTGACCTTCAGTTGTCTAAGGCTCGCTCCTCTACGATGTCGCAAAAGCCGTATCCATTGTCACTCGGCCAGGCAAGGGCATTTATAGAGGAGTGGTTACTGGTCGCTGATTCTGTGGAGTCAAACATATTATGGAAAATCGACTTTAATGTGCTGGTATACTATTATTCCCATCATTGGCTTAGTTGCATTTCGACTGATTCATGCATGTTTGAGTAATTCGGCATCTGAGGCTTGAGAGCTTAGAAAATTCCTGTTTTCACCTGCCCCCTGTGTCCGCTCACTGTACTTACTTGACACTGGGTCACCCATGTAGGGCTCCAAAATGTTACATAGCCATTTTTCAGTATTAAGATGAAGTTGAAGTCAACATTGCGGTTTACAATTAACAAAATGTAAACTAATGATCTACGTATGTTGTAATTTAATACTAAATACCGAAAAAAAGTATATGTTTCTAGGCAAGTTGTTTGGAATATGTTTGTAATGTTGTACCTGTTGTCTCTCTGTGCACCTGCAGGCAAACCCGGGAGCAGCAAACCCCTCCAGACTTCTTCTACTTCTCTGACTTCGAGAGGCATAATGCTGAGATCGCTGCATTTCATCTGGACAGGTAGGTTAACGTGCACACTCGCTCCATCTAGTGAGGGCTCCTGCCTTTGGGGGTGGCAGCATGGTTGTCTCGTAAAAAATGTTTGGTACTATTTGTGTGGTGGCAGTATTGGGAGCCCCTCTCCCTGGTGACTTCACAGTCCAGTTCCTGATACACAGCTCTAGCAGCAGGGGTTGCGTCCTCTCTGACTGCTCAATTGCCTTTGCTCATTAACCACATGGAGGACTGAAGACCTGCACAGCCGACTTTGTATTTATACAGTATTACTAGCACTGCTCATATTTGATGCACAGAAAACCTTGCAAAAAGGGAAGATTTGGCTGAGTTGAGTAGCCGATCATGTGTCTGTATGAATGGAGTGGGTAGCACGTCTCCACATGGTGTATGAGAGCAGGGGTGCTCTTCTTCTGCAGCAGGCCTGTGTGCTGTGGACACTGAGTGCACATGAGTCATACACAGTGAATGCATGAGTCCTGCAGCTAAGAGCCCTGAGCACAGATCACCAGAGCTGTGCCTCCTCTGCATCTACCACACACACTTTACACTACATCAGCCTCAGCCTGGCCTGTTTGTGCAGACTGTGTTCAACTTTGTGTGCAGACGTCACTGCGCCCTGTAGTTTTATGAGCTCTGCTGTTGTAGTGTGAAAGGTGGTGCTGTGAAGGTGACGCTGAGGTCACACACATGTGCTTGGACACGCACACATGTGCTTGTACACATACATGCGCTTGGACACACACACACGTGAGCTTGAACACGCACACACATAAGGACTTGCTCCTCCTTCAGGCACATAGACACACGTCACCAGAAGTGTATGAGAGCCCAGTTTGTTGTGCTCCACATCTGCTGGCCCGCTGCTCTCCTCAGCACATGTGTGGGTTAGGAGGAAGAGGAGGAAACCAAAGGCATGAAAGGCCTGTGCCCATTCTAAATATAAGGCAGCAGGGTTAGCCAAAAGCACTGCCGTGTTTTTTCCCTTATTTTGTCTGTTCTAAATTAGTGGCTGGCTACAGAGCTGCTGTTGGTGCAGAGGCTTAGGCTACAGTGCCTCCCAGGGGGCCGCAGACGCATAAGGCCCTGTTAAAGCCCCACACACACTGCACTGTCTCCTCCTATTGAGGCTACACCGCATCGTTAATTATGTGATTGGATTTAAATGGGAAATGCATTTGCTGCATTAGGCAGAAAAGAGTCATCTGCACACAATGCCTTATAAGGCTCCATTTGTCCTAAAATATCCCCCATACTCTGCTCTCACAGGAGTGTGCTCAAGCTGTGTACACTCACCAACAGCAGGGGGCGATGTACCTCCATCTATGGGACAAGAGTCCAAGTGATGATCCAAGAGGACATTTTGGTGTTAGCATGGCTGTTAGCCCTGGCCCAGAATAAGAAGCAATGGATGTCCTCCTCCTCTTCCTCACCTGCTCCTGTCTGATGTCCTCCTCTTCCACACCTGCTCCTGTCTGGTGTTTTCCTCCTCTTCCTCACCTGCTCCTGTCTGATGTCCTCCTCTTCCACACCTGCTCCTGTCTGGTGTTTTCCTCCTCTTCCTCACCTGCTCCTGTCTGGAGTTCTCCTCCTCTTCCTCACCTGCTCCTGTCTGGAGTTCTCCTCCTCTTCCTCACCTGCTCCTGTCTGGTGTTCTCCTCCTCTTCCTCACTTGCTCCTGTCTGATGCTCTCCTCCCCTTCCTCATTGGCTCCCTGTCTGCCTGGTGTTCTCCTCCTCTTCCTCACCTGCTCCTGTCCCTGGGCTGTCAGCTTACATTGTGTGCTCCTGTTCGTTATCTCTCTCTGTGTCTGTGCCCTGGGGCCATGGTCATTAGGTGTTGTCAGGGATATCCATTTTTAAAGAGACCGCAATGATGCTGAAGCTGGAGGTATTCAGCAGCTCAAGTGTGAGGCATGTGTGTGACACATGTTGCACAAAAACATACAAGGTTTTGAAGGTGAAAAGTGTGGGTTTAAATGTGCATGTATGGCATTACTCTTAATATGTCTTTCATTAGGCAGGAGACTACAGTACGGACAAATGATGTATTGGTATTAGAAACTGTGAGCCAGAATCACAGTCAGAGCTTAGACCTGGTAAGAGCTCAAAGGCTCATCTGTTGCATCAGAGTGCCCTCTGGTGGCAGTAGTGTATACTTTCCACAATTATGGGGGCACTTATGCCCCAGTGGCCTAATGGATAAGGCACTGGCCTCCTAAGCCAGGGATTGTGGGTTCGAGTCCCATCTGGGGTGGCTGCCTTTTTTTTTTTTTGGTTTGAAAGAAGTTCAATGTCTATTTTAGCACATGTTCGGTCATGGACTTTTATAGTGTTTCTTACATTATTTTGACATGTGTAGGATTTAATGATGATGCTACAAATAGAAAAAAAAACACACAGTGATAAAATTCAATATGTACAAACAAATTATTGGGTATTACTTAAATGTATACATTTAAACTACAGTATGCTCATTGCTTCTTTAAACATTTGGGTAACATGTTACTTTACCTTCTGTGTGTAGGGTCCTGGACTTTCGCCGGGTCCCTCCTGTGGCTGGTCGACTGGTCAACATGACAAAGGAGATCCGAGATGTGACTCGGGACAAAAAACTGTGGAAGACTTTCTTTATATCTCCAGGTGTCTAAAACACAAACATTTGTCACAATACAGAGACAGTTCAGTTCCTGACATGTTGAGGCTAATGCATTAAACAGCAGTTGTTCTGCTTTTTATGTGGAGTGTCCTGTGTCCTGAATATTCATTTGCCTAGGATTAGTGTTATCAGGGGACCCTGGCGCCAGCATGACACCTCATTAGCATGATACTTTTTACTTTGCATATTAAACATATGGACTATTCTCACAGGATTCAAACTACTGTGGATCTCAGCAATTAATACAAATAGTCCAGGGTCATTTATCATGGCGTTTTAAACATATGCACTGGGCTTCCCAAATAGGCATGTCATCTAACAACAGTATTTATCACTAAGTACTTTCACAGAACATATATTTGCTCTCATTAATAAAGAGTGTTTGTGCGTCTTTTCTTACACAGCCAACAACGTGTGTTTCTACGGCGAGTGCTCCTACTACTGCTCCACTGAGCATGCTCTGTGCGGAAAACCCGACCAGATCGAGGGCTCTCTGGCTGCCTTTCTCCCAGACCTGGCTCTGGCCAAACGCAAGACCTGGAGGAACCCCTGGAGACGCTCCTACCACAAACGCAAGAAGGCAGAGTGAGTCAACAGGAAAACTATAACTAACCATAGTATACTATCATAGTATAGATTACCAACTTTAGATTGTCATGAAAAACACAATTTCTTATACACATTAAAATCCCAATTGAAATTGAATTAAAAATATTAATAAACAATTAAATGTAAAATATATTGCAACCTAATTTAAATGTATTATTGTATAGCCCAGTGTCACATTCAGTTTGGACTAAAACATGATTGTGAATTTCCAGGTGGGAGGTGGACCCTGACTACTGTGAAGAGGTCAAACAGACTCCTCCTTATGACAGTGGGACAAGACTGCTGGACATTATGGACATGACCATCTTTGACTTTCTAATGGGTAAGTCCTGAGACAACCCCTCATGGGACCACACTATCACAAAAAGAAAGCTAATCTTTTATCTCTTTTCCAGGAAACATGGATCGTCACCACTATGAGACCTTTGAGAAGTTTGGGAATGAGACCTTCATCATTCACCTGGACAATGGCCGTGGGTTTGGGAAGCACTCTCATGATGAACTCTCTATTCTGGTGCCACTGAGCCAGTGTTGCAGGTAAGCACTTGTATGTTTACACAGAACACTAGACATGGGCCTGGCTTTTAGTTTATTATTCAAGTACATTACATAAAGGTAGTGATATTTGCTTTCCTCTGTAGTAGTTTTTTGTATTATTGACAGGCTGTACTTGTAGTTCAGTTATGAGGACAAGCTTCGGTCTGTCTTTGCCCGTGTTCAATTGGTCGAAGTTTCTGGGCTGTATGTTCTATAATGGGACCCTCAGTAATAAACTCCTTATATATTTTCTTCAGATAGTGGAAAATATAGATATCATTATATCATATTCTGGTCTTTATTCATCAAAGCTGAGAATGCTTTTATAAAGTGAAACTATATACTATGAACCGCATACACTGTAAAAATCCCACTCCTAAAGTAACACTCTGTAATATAAAGTAGATGATATATAGACTTGGTTTTGCAGAACAGGGCTATCACTGTGCGCTGTGACCACTGACTTGTGCCCCCTGCTGCTCTCTTTCTGCAGAGTCAGGAAGTCCACACACCTCCGGCTGCAGCTGCTGGCTAAAGAGGAATATAAGTTGTCTGTGCTGATGGCAGAGTCCCTGCTCCGAGACCGCCTCAGCCCCATCCTCATCCAGCCACACCTGGACGCCATGGACCGCAGACTGCGCCAGGTCAGAGCAAAAGCTCATTAGAGACCAGCTAGTCTTATTTCAGGAATACCATACAATGTGCACTTGTACTAGTGCACGCTGTATGGTAAATGAATAATAGCAGTTTAGTCTTTTTGTGGCATAAACTTAGTTTTGTTCAAAATGAGACTTTCAAAAAGCTTAGAGCAAGTCTAAATGTGATTACTGCTGATCGTTCTGTAGCCCTCTCCTTCATTATTCATGTCTAATTTTCTCCTGTGCTCTCTGTGTCCAGGTGCTGAGGGTATTGGCTGAATGCATTGAGAAAGAGGGCTATAATTTTGTGGTGGAGGATGACCTCCAGGGGGAGCCAGGCGCAGAGCCGGGCCACAGCACTCCTCGCCGGAGGTAGCTGAGTGTGGTGTAACCGCTCAGACTGAGCTGGAGCTCGGGGGAATGAAGCTTTGAACTGGACTCTGGTCTGAGCCCATCTGTGCTGCTCTCACTGGGACCACTGCGGACCACCTGCCTGAGGTCTGGACCTGCTGCCTGCTGGATGGGACCCAAAAAGTGCAATGACTCTATGTGCTTACAATGCAAGGGACTTTGCATTTGAAACGATCTGGGATTTTTTAATAAAAGTGTGGATCGCTGAAGTCCCCTGTCATGATGACTCTAATGTAGGATAGTGTAAGTCCAGCTGGCACCCACGGGCTCCTCGCAGCACTACCACACCCTCTGCTGGTCCACTGGTGCAGGACAATGCTTGAATTCAGTGAATTCTGGGGGACTTTAAAGGGCCGTTTCCTCTCTGCAGCTGAACTCTGTCTTTCTTAGTATTGTTGGTTTTCCCAGGGGTTTGGGTTGAACTCCCACAGTGGAGGAGGAAGAGGTTCCTGTTGTCTTAATAATCAAGAGAATTATTTGCTGCAAAAGTGTCTTTTCTTTTTAATGGAGCTGTTCTGGCTCCTGACATCGGTACTGGAGAATAATATTTGATTGGAGTGCAGGCTTACTCCTGGAGTTGTCTGATAATTTGCCCATACATGTTCTGTGTCCTTGAAAGAATATTTATTAAAATTCATATTTATTTAAAATTAATTAAGCAGTAACTCACAATTTTCAGTTAAAAAGGATCATCAATGCAACACAACAGAGGTGTACTTCCTCATGTGTCCACACGAGGGCAAAGGGGGCATGTGCTAAAGCCACTGATGGATCTGTGCCTCTTGCTCCAGTTCTACAGTAGTCACCACTTTAACAGTACTACGCCTGCTTTTGAACAGTGTCAGACATGAGCAAGCGATGCCTTTGTTTACACCTCCTGTTACAAACTACTGTCTACTGCTTTAATGGATTAGGTTGATGGTACCAAAAGCCAATGTGAGACAAAGTTTTGATATGATTTCTTTGTAATATATTTGATGTTACTGTTGTGGAGAGAATTCTTTTCCAGGATGTATATTTCATTCATACCAGCTGATTGCTTAACTGTGACTGTGGGCAGTTGGCTCTTTGGCTGAGAGTTAATATATACTGTAGGAAAATCTAGTGCCTGTGCAATGATAGAAATACTTGAATGTGTGGATCCATTCGTCCTGGGTACGAACTGTGGGGGCAGGTGGAGGGATACGTTTGTTCACATGGGGGTTCTGCGGTCACCATCGTCTCGTGTCAGTGCAGAGTGTGAGAGAGTGTGGCTGGGTTTAGTAGATGAAGTGTTGTCAGTGAAAATGCTACTTTTCTATTCAACTCATGGTTTCTGTGGTTTTATTTTAAATTTTCTTTGCATCATGGTTTAAAGTGCAATAAACTAAATGAGCAGAATTGTGGCTGTATTGTTTTTTTTATGAGTAAAATATAAATACAAATAAAATATTATTAATATGTAAAACTGCAAACCAAAACTATCCCTAAGAACAATTGTCTGTTTCTATGAAAAATCAAAAATCAGATACTAATCGATACTAAAATCAGTATCGAAACTAGATACTCATTTGAAAAAGTATTGATACATTCACAGAGCAGAAATGAACCTTTCCTGAAAAGCTGTAGAATAATCGTGAGCTGTATCAGAACAAGTATAAGACCATATAGACTACGCCCATGAATCGTGAGCGTATCAGAACAAGTATAAGACCATATAGACTACGCCCATGGACCTCTATGGAACCTACCTGGACGACTGAGGGATTACACAGATATAAGGTCACATGGTCATATAAAAGAGAGAACTATGATTTAATGCTGAAAATGACATTCCTTAGTGTAGAAATCTAGTTTGAAATTTTAGTATCATGACAACCCTAATTTGACCAAAACAAACTGTGTACGACATTTCATTGTGTATTTTAAAAAGGCATCAGCATTTTCATGAAGTGTAAAATATCAAGCATTTATAGAAATAATATTGTATTATGTGCATAACTCTTGTCAGTGAGTGACAAGGGGCCATTTGTGAAGTCTGGTTTTGGTACAACCGTGTGAACAACTGTTTTACGTTGCACTGCAGTTCACAGTTTTACGAGGAATTTGACATGACATGTAAACTTTACATTGGTTCATGTGGCACAAGCGCCAAAACTTTGATCTATTTCATTACAGTGTCTAGAGTCACATTAAAAAACACAATTATCCTTCAGCTGGCGACACTGGATTTACTGCTCCTGTGAAAAATAATTGGTGGTTTTCAGATTCTAGAATATGACGATGTGGAGCCAGAGCCAATTTTCCCTATTGATTATATTGTATTTTGCCATGAAATATCCGAAACGTAAATTCACAAATGTTGCCTTTGATTATTTCTATAGCAAAAAGAACTAAAGAACTACGGGCCAAAAGATGTCTTGATTATTTCTATTATTCACTAGACCCAAGAACTGCATTTTAACAATATTCATTTTTTGTAACTAATACTGGCCTACAGAATGTTGTGATGTTATCTTAAACCCAGCAATTATGTTGTCCGAAAACAACCCTAGAGCAAAATGGAATAACTACAAACCAGGATACAGATTATTTTTGAAGGTCAATCTAAGTCATTTTTATACAATATTACTAATATTTTGGTAAAACCTTTTCTATGCATCTAGAATCCAAAGTGATTTGATATGAAACATAACCTACATTTAGGGGATTATTATTCATTATATGTTTTGTTTGTTTTTTTTAGAAATAGAACTTGTCCCAGACCGTGCACTGTTTCTAAAAACACCCTCAGAAAAGACATTTGGCTGCTTTACACAGATGAACACACACACACATACACACTTACAGTACAGAGGTGTGTGAGGAAAGGCCACAGAGACAAGCATCGCGGGGACACACACGCTTTAATGACTGAGTGGCTGCAGACAGACGCAGAGGAAGACTGGTCATGGGAGAGAGTTCTTATCAGATCACACTACAGACCTGAAGCACTGACCTCTGAGACTCCATATGGAACTCTAAATGCTCTGGAGCAACATTAAGCCAAATAGACTCAGTGTGTACATCTACTAATGATCATCAAGGTAAGATTATGGTTCGGCATGTCTCCTAAAAAACATGGTCTATACAAATGTTGGGAGATCTAAAACTCTTCCATTTCAAGATAAATGTTTACTTTCCAACCTGGGTCTAAACCTGACATTACCTAAAATATTCCTAACAAAAATAAAACTTCTACAATAGGGTGACTTCATTTTGAAAGAAAAAAGTGTCAAACTGTTGAATTAGGTTTTAAAAGTCACTATTACCAGATGAGGACCAGGTTTTGTGGGGCAAAACAGAATATATTGAACAGAATTTAATCACCTGGAGTCAGACTCCAGACCTAAAGCAAGTTATACCTAGTTTTTATTATTAAAGGTGCACTATGTACTTTTTTTTTTTGGTGGGGGGGGCCCCCCCTGCCTCTCTCCATGGAGATAGATATGTTTAATGCCATACAGTCAAACATTCAAAGCAAAGATTCAACATCTCCATAGAGACAAGATGTTTTCCAAGGTATTTCTGAACAATAAAAACACCTATAATAGAATAAATGCAAGATAGGATACTGCCTGACCAGCCAGTCCCATCTACATTCTGTTTGAATTCAGAAGGGTTTGGAATCATAGAACGTGAAAAACCTCCGTCCTATTGTGGGACGGTCCAACCACAGCCCTTAATTTGTATCACGTTTCTCGAAAATTCTCATATCATTCAGAACACAATATACAACTTCTTTTACCTGAGATACATAATAGTTTGGTGCTTCAGTTGTTGATTCTACAAAAATCTGTACCATTTCTCAGTCCTCTGTGTTGTTTCTTTTTTTTTTTTATCTAAGTACACATGTCTGTTTTGACACGAAAGAACCATGGGTCTCTGATTGTTTAATCCAACTGTCAATCATGCCCAACTCAAATCAGGGAGACAGAATATGGTTTCAGACCCCCTCGTCTTTGTAAAGTTTTGTTGAACCGTGTGACTCTGGCTGGCCAGGTCAAGATAGGTATGTTTAATGCTATTCTGTTGAACATCCCAGGCAAACCAATAACATCTCCATGGAGACAATTAGATGTCAAACCCCCCACCGGAAAAGTGATATAGTGCACTTTTAAACTGTTGACTAACTATGACAAATTTCCGAATGCATTTTTCCCAAAGAACACAGAAACTGGGAAGCCACATCCCCACTGAATGCTTCTAAAACTCCAGGGTGGTTCAACATTGACCTTTCGCCCGCTTCATTACATTAGCCAATCAGAAACAAACATGCACTCCTTTAATATCTCAGGGCCTGACTGATAGAGCTGCTATGGGCTACTGCTGCTGCTGTGCTCCGCTGGGCCCACACACTGCCGGGCCTACAGGCTGTTTGTACCGGCCCCCA